>PVKM010032773.1:0-16255 GCA_004027735.1 Carollia perspicillata
TATTTACACTTGTGTGAAACAGCAGTTATTTACAATAATATTAGAGCAACATTCATATGCCAGAATGTATGTGATCTGAATAACCTGAACAGGGGGTATAGGATATTGAGTAGTGTGCTGATGGAACACAATTCATGTGAAGGACAGTAAATTAGCAATACAATGTAGAAGAGAGAACAGGGGAAACCGGTCAAATGGTACAATATACCCTGCCAAGCAAAGAAGACTATACAGAAAGAAGGGGAATACAAAAATACTATTGAGATCAAAGATGTAGGAATAATGAAAAAAGGAGAAAAAAATAATAATCCAAATATGTAGCAACTTGCAGTTTCCCTGCAATAGTAGAGTGAAATTTGTCTCCCTGTCTCAGGTGTTGGGTTGCCCCCTGTTTTAGTCTACTTCAGGTCCTTTCATAGTTCCAAGTTTTTCTCTCGCTTGTGGGTATTACAAAAAAAAGAGGGGAAAAAAAGGCAGGAGAAGTAAGAAAGGAGAGATAAAATTTGAAATAAAGTGTGCAGTACAAAATCAAGAAAGAAGGGAAGATAGGAAGAGCAATTGGAGTAAAACAGTAGTGAAAATGTTAAAAATAATAATAACAAAAAATTATTTTAAAAAAACAGCATTTAAAACAAACAAACAAAAAAACCCCACAAAAAAACCCCACACCTCTTGTTGGTTTCAAACTGGCCAAACCGGTTTTTCTGGTCTTGCTGGCTGCAGAAGGCTGGGGAGTGATTGGTGTGGCGATTCTCCCCTCCTGACATTCACCCAGCCTGCCTTCCAAGCACTGTCCTAGCCACCAGTCTGACTCCTTTCCCCAATATCCTCAATGTGGGAGTCCTGATTCTCTTCTGATCGCTTTTCCCGGTGGTCACCACCAGACGCTGGGGTGCAGGGGCGCCCACTCATTTAGGCCGGCACCAAATGCCTTTCTTCCCAGTGAACCTGGGCCCAAATGCCTCCCCTCCCAGCGCCACTGGGATGGAGTCACTGCGCCTTCCCCCCACGCCCGGCTGGGCTGGGAGTCAGCCTCGGGGCAGTCACAGCAGATTCCTCAGCCCTTCTGTTCAATAAATTCCTCCTATTTCAAGCCTGGTGTCCCGTGTAGCCCAACTCTCCAGGCAGGCAGCGACCCCCAGAGTCAGTGTGCGACACAACCCAGTCTTCAGCTCTCCCGAGCTGGCGCCCACAGACTTCAAGAGCAACCACAGCTTTGAGCGTTTTGCCTCTTCCTCCTTATTCCCCTCTCTGTGACCAGAGCTCTGCTTGTGTTGCTCCAACCCTGGTCTGTCGGGGAGGGAGGGAGCAGGTGACCCAGCTCTCTCCCAAGGATTTCTGCAGGCCCTCCACTTTCAAGCAGTCTGTGGTAGACTGAGCGCCCGCTCTGGGCACCGGGAGCCGGGTCTGGGGCTTCAAACTCTCCCGGTCCCCCTGCTGATCCCCGGGACCTTAGTGTCCTGAAATCTTCTTACCATCTGGTTTCTGGTTTTTCAGTGTCCGTTACAGCTTTGTGGATTCTTATTTTCAAATACGCTGCAATACTGTTGTCTGTCTGCTCTGTTCCTCCATGGATTAGCCAGTTTTTCCTCCTGTGTGTAGGGGAAAGTGAAATCCGCTCCCTCCTACTCCGTCACCATCTTCCCACACTTCCAAAACATGTTTTCTAATGAAAAATTAAGAGCAATGTACAGAGATGTTTTATGCACCCATATAGTCACGGCTTACATTCCTCCTTATGCACTATCATGGTTTTCTGCTTACTTGACCTACACATGTGAGATTTTTTTTTAATCCCTGTTATTTGTGGGGTCAATAATCCTCCTCTCCCTTCCTCACCAAAGTTCGGGTCAGAATATTGAATGCTGAAGAAAACATTGCTTAAAAACACTTGGATTACTACAAGCCCTACAAGTTCTTCATCATTTACTTAAAAGCTCATAGAAGACTGTAATTGTGAGAATTGTCACTCCTGCACTTGATAACAGAAGGAAGTATTTGTATACTACCAATAACCATTTTATAATAGCCCCCCCTTTATCTATGATTTCACTTTCCGAAGTTCAGTTACCTGCAGTCAACTATGGTCTGAAAATATTAAGTGGAAAAATACCAGAAATAAACAATATATACATTTTACATTGTGTACCATTCTGAGCATTGCCATGAAATCTTGTGCTGCCTTGCTCTATCCAGGTGGGTCATAAATCTTCCCTTCATCTGGCGTCCCCACACTGCACACACTCCTCCCATCAGTTGCTTAGGAGCTGCCATCTTTGTTATTAGCTTGACTGTCGAGGTATCACAGTGCTTTTGTTCCAGTGACCCTTATAGTAGCCTAGTACTAAGTCATAGTGCCTTGGTCGTTCAGCTCACTCTATCTTATCATGTAGGTATTGCATCATCTCACATCATGACACAATGAAGAAGGGTGAGTACAGTACACTAACAGATTTTGAGAGAGAGAGAGACAGAAAGCGGAGACAGACCACATTCGTATAACTCTTATTATAGTATATCATTATAATTGTTCTATTGTTGGTTATTGTTAATCTCTTCCTGTGCCTAATATATAAATTATGCTTTACCATAACTGTGAATGTATAGCAAAATACATTTTATATAGAGAGTTTTGCACTGTGTGGTTTTAGGCATCTACTGGGAGTCTGGGAGTGTATTCCCGATGAATAACAGAAGGTTGCTGTGTAATGACATTCAGCAGGTTTTACAACCTCCACCATCATGTGGCTGAGAGCAAAGACTGCCATCCAGCAACATTAAGCCCCTCCAAACACTGAAGCCATCCCATAGACCATCAGGAGAATGCTGAGATGGTTTATGTTCATGCGCACACTGCTAGTAAAAGCACAGAGTAAAGAATTCCAAGAGATCATTTCCTAGAACACAGGAGTATATTGTCTAAGACCTCAGATATAACTCATCTCAACATGATGGTATCATCCCTGTAGAAACTGATCAATAGTTCTTAGTATAAACTCTGTGGAGAGATTTGAGTCTTGGGATTGAACTGAATACATTTCTTACTGATTGGGATTACCTGGTTACCATGCTATTTGGAGTAGACTTTATCTTCTGATAATAAATCATTGGCTCTTGTAGGATGGAAGGGCCAAATAATTAATTTGCCACCAGGAAGGCAGTTGCCTCCCTGTGAAATGGTAATAGGTGGGGAACCCGGCATTCCTCTTTGCTGACAAGTTGGATGTTCATTAGCAACACCTATAAACTCAGCCCTGGTTAGTGGGAGCCTTTGTTCTTGGGAGTCCGTGCATAGCCCCATCCCTCCAGCTGTGGCTACTTCCCTCAGTGTCCGTTGTGCCAGCACCACAGTGGCCAATGCCTGGAGTTGGCTGATGTCAGATGGCAAAGTCATTGTGGCTGCTTGGTAGCTGAATGTCTCTTCTATGGTGTATATTCTCTAGTGGGCATTCACATCCAATACAAAGAGCTTCACGCTTCCTGCCACTCACTCCCATGTCCAGCCACGGTTCTCTAACCAACATTTCAATCTTTTCCATCCAGGCCTCTATATGCTAAAATCAGGCCAGTTTTCCTTTCACACCAAGTAGATGAGCAGGTATACTGTCCAAAGTTCTACCTGTTGGAAGGCCTTTGCTTTGCCACTGTTTCAAGGTCACTCCTTGTAACACACTTAGTGTTCACTTTCAACTTGAACCCACATAGTAGACCAACTCATCTAAAAACAAAGCTTGGGTTTTGCCCTCCTGTCATGTAGTTATAGGAGGTGCCTATATGGCCCATGTGAGCTGAGAGGCACTGATGCAGTGGTGGTGGTCAGCATGAGGGGCTGGCTGCTTCCTCATGCAGCTTGCTTGTGCCCTCAAGTCCTTCCTGCACTCGATCTCAGCTGTACCACCTCCAATTTATGGGTAATGGCTGCTGGACTACCTGATCTTATGACTCAGTGGGTGTAATAGTTCACAGCTCCTGATGGATAGTTCTAGATGCTTACTCATCTGGTGCCCCATGTTCAGGTATTACATCACTACCAGAGCTCAGTATCATGCCAGGAGTTGTTTCTCAAAAGACACATGACTCTCCCTTGCAGAAGGCATGGCCTTGCCAAAGAACCACAGGGTATTATGTGACTAGGCTGCAATTCTCTCACTGCGGCTTGCCATAAGTGCCACATAGCATCTGTGCCCAACACCCATACCTGTAACATGAAGTAGCAGGACTGTGTATGTCTTAGCCTGGACCTGCTGCAGAGCTCTGGGCCCCACTCAAAGGTAGAAGCATTCTGTGCCACTGGGTGTGTAGGCCAGAACAGTATTTCCAGGTGTGGAATATGCCTTCTCCAGGACCAAGGAGGCCTATCACATACATTGTGGTGGGAAGTGTGGAGGGAGCTGTGGTGTCTTTGACTTGGGATGAGATTTCCTGATGGGCCCTTGATCACTGGGTCCCCCAAAATAAATATGGATGATGTGGCATCCCCTGAATCTTCATAAGGATTACCTCCCATCCTCTGAAGCATTAGTGTCTTGCTAAGTTCTCCAACATGCTAGCCATGTCTTGCTAACAGAGCCTGATTCGCATAATATCATAAATAATGGATCAATGTGACATTCTTCAGGATGTCCAGATGGTCCAGATCCCTTTGGACTATATTAGGACAGAAGACAGGGGAGTTAACATAGCCTTGGGACAAAACTGTAAATATATGTTGTTATTCACCCATATAAATGCAAATTATCTCTAATCTTCTTTGAAGGGAATAGTAAAGATTGCATTCACCAAACCAAGGCTGCATGCTCTCTGCTGGAAGCCAAATCCATCTGCGCTGTGGTAGCCCCACCCCTCCTCTCCCCTATCTGTGGGGGATACACTCCAAGGCCCCCAGTGGATGCCTGAAACCATGGATAGTACCAAACCCTATATATATACTGTGTTTTTCTGTATGCATATGTAACTACAATAAAGTTTATTTATAAATTAGGAAAAGTAAGAGATTAACAACAATAACAAAAATAAAATAGGATAATTATAACTGTAATAAGAGTTATGTGAATGTAGTCTCTCTCTCTCTCAAAATATCTGATTGTACCGTACGCATCTTTTCACTCAGTGGAAGTACTTTTTGTTGTTTCTTAGCAAATCCGAATTGCCAGTATCACTACTCTCGTACTTCGGGGTCTTTATGAAGTAAAATAAGAGTTACTTGAACACAAGCACCGTGATACTGTGACAGTCCATCTGATAATTCACCAGCTACTGAGGGGCTTATGGGCAGAGTGTCTACAGCATTGAGACTCTGGACAAGGGGATGATTCACCTCCTGGAGGGATGGAGCGGGATGGCGTGAGATTTCATCATATTATTCAGAGTGATGCGTGATTCAAAATGTGTGAATTGTTTTATTTCTAGAATTCTCCATTTAGTATTTTTGAATTGAGCTTGACTTTGGGTAACTGAAACTGTGGAAAGTGAAACTGAGGATGGGGGTGGAAGACTATGGTGGATAAAGAGATACGGTGGCCGGAATGGGGGCTAACATTTCGTTGAGTTGGCAGTCACTTGTCATCCTCCACGGTGCCCTAGGTTTCTGTAGGGACCCACTATTGAACTGAATGGAGATATTATGGAAGCTACCACTTTGCATTCTTTAGATCCTTAAGGGTGACACTATTATCCACAATTCTCCCACCATGAGACATTGGTTTGTAGGTATTCTCTTGGCTGGGGTGAGACTGTTTAAGTTGCTTCTTCATAACCTTTCCTGTTATGATAACTCTTACCCCGCAAGCCTAAGACCCAGGGATCCAACTCACAAGCATGTTGGCCCCACCTGTACATTCAGAAACTAGAGAAATTACCACTGGGAGTATCTGCAGACCCACTGGGCATGCTGTGAGCCAGACCTTGGTTGGAACTTTATTACCTGGCCCTACATGTCCCACTAGCTTGAAGAGGGGGCCACGATTACATTCTGGTTCTCCTGGGTATCATGTCAGCTTGCACTCTGTGTCCAGAAGTTCTCAGAATGTAGAGGAATTCCTTTTCCCAAGCATACAGCTACCCAAATAAATTACCATGGGTCCCTTTCAGGGGGATTTACGGAGTCATCACTGTCTGTGTTTGCTGTGGTGTTGCAGGCTGTTTTCTCCTGGGGACTGGCTGAGTGTGAGTCTGAAAATTGGCTCAGGCCCAGAAAACAAGCCAGGGGTCCTGACACTTTACTGGGGCTATTGCTTTTCAACTCTTTGTCATCCATTCTTAACTTCTAATGGCATAAGCTAGGAAACACTTTGTTGGTTGGCTGTTCATTTTGCCTCTAAGGACACTGTATTCTTAGTTGTTTCCAAAACTCTGTGGGTCAGGCCCCTTTTGGCTGCCCCTCCCACCCTGTTGTTCATCGTGAGCACTCTATCCACTGGGCCTCTGTGGTTCTGGGCCTGTCATCACTACTGCTGTCACTGAGCAAAGTCTCCACCCACCTAACCCACCACCAGCCCTGGCTCACAGAGGAGAGCCCTGGTTGATCTTCTTGGTGAAGCTGGTATCCTCTCTAGCTCATTTCTTTTTTTTATTTAAGAGTTTATTTATTTATTTTTAGAGAGAGGGTAAGGGAGGGAGAAAGAAAGGGAGAGAAACATCAGTGTGTGGTTGCCCCTTGAACACCCCCTCCTGGGGATCTAGATGGCACCCCAGGCATGTGGCCTGGGTGGGGATCGAACCAGTGACCTTTTGGTTCATAGGCACTATCCATTGAGCTATACCTGTGGACAGCTCATTTCTTTTAGTTTCTCTGAGTGGTGGACTACCTGAGGCCTTTCCATGGAACGGAGTCATCTGGCAGGTCTTCCAGCCTTATGGTGGGTGTATCCATCCACACCAGCATGCCCATTTCCCTGAGCCTTTCCATGTCTTCTTCACTGCCTGCTGGGGCAATGCTAGCATTTCAACCTCACCTTTTCCCATATTTCTTGGAGCCATTGGAACAGCAAAGTCATCTCCTCGCGTCCTTGCTAGGGTGTTAAATCTCATATCCTTGGGAAGTGCTGCCAAATCAATAAACTCTTCCCTGCCCTATCTTACATTTCAGCCCCCTTGGTCCAGCACTTTCTGATCCCAGGCCCAGTACTTCCGCCTTCAGCTGGTGTACTTTGGCCAGGACTGCGCTTGCTGGAGGTCTGTTGTCTTTCCTCCACCAGTCCCAGCATGTATCTGTTGGGTTATGTTGTGACTTTGCCTGGTGATTGGCCTTGTTACTAAGAGGGGAGGTGGAGGGGAGGTCTCTGCAATGTCTTCAAGCGAGGTGGAGGTGGGGGTTCAGGGAGCAGAGATAGTAGTGCTAGCTCTTGAAAGGGAGAGTTGAGCCAGTTCTGCAGGTCAGAGTTTCAAAGAATCTGAAAGATAAAAAAACCATTTGGGCAGGGGTCATCCACCCCAACGACCCATCCTAAGTTCTGGGGTCCTATCTACTCCCAGAATGTCTCCACTCATTTTGGATCTAAGCCTTTCTATGTGCGTGACATTGGGCCACTTCAGCTTCCCTTCACAGAGAAATTGTTGTGTGGCCCGCCCCACCTGCCTGAAATCCCACAGGAGGTGAAAACAAGGGGCTCTTGGGGACCATCTTCCCACAAAATACTGAAACAGACAGATGTATTCAGGGTCCAGGTTTGCTACAGTGTGACAGGCTTCATAATGAAGGGAATTTTACTCTGATTTAAGTTCTAAATAAAGCCTGTTTGTTCATCCTATCTCTTTTAAGATCTACAATGACAAAATTACTTAATTTCGGAAGATAACTTATCTTAAGAGATCATTCCCCTTAATCCTTCATTCACCACCCCTCCTCCTTTTATGCCTATGTGTGGGCACTATGTGTAGATAAGGATCTTGGAGCTGCAAGGAAGTTTGCCCCCCTTCCCCTCTATCTAAGTTGCTCCCTTCTAGATGATGTATTGGAGAGCAAACATTTGGAAAAATACAAATGGGTCAGGAAACTGTGACAACAATCAAAGATGATGATGAGGTTGAGATAGCAGTGATGAGTAGCACAAGGTCAGGTTGATGTCCAGTGGTGTGTGTGTGGGGTGTGTGCAGGTAAGTGGAAAGAGGGTGTGATAAGAAATAGAGGGATTAATTTAATGAATCTTCATGTATTTCTCAAGAATACATACACCAGCTGGATGCTGGATATAGTGAGCAAAACAGTATGCCCACCCTTTCATGGCATTTATAGCCTGGTGGGGGAGAGGAACATTAAACTAATTAGTATATAATCACATGTGTTAATTATTAGGAAGGAAAAGAACAGGTCTAAGAAAGTGATCCAGGATAAGTCGAAATAGCAGAGTGTGCTGACAACACTTAAGCTAGGTTGCCATGCTGATGAGTGAGAAGCTCATCTCCTTGTTCAAAGTGATATACTCCAAGTTCAAGTTCAGCCACCTGCTTGGCTCTTGCCAGCTGCTGCTGCTGACTAGACTGTGGGAGAACCTGTTACAGGAGTTTTGGATGGTGTCAGTTGTGAAGCGCCCTCTAGTGTTAAGGAAAAAGAGATAATACCCTGAAAGAGGTAGTCAGGGGAGAAAGACTCTAAGGGAGGGTGGGGGAGTTGTTTTGGAGAAAAGGCCAAGGAGAAGCCCCCAGAGACCTGTGCTGATGGGCTTGGGTAAGGTTCAAGTGAGTGCCCCCTCGTTGCCCCAGAATGCATATCTGTACCCAGCCAATAAAATGCATAATGAGGTAGGAACTATTGCACTGCTTATCTGTTCTACACATTTACTCTTCACTAAAACCATATGAGAAGGTACTAGTAGAACCCATTTTACAGGTACGAAAACTGAGGCACAGAGGTTAACTGATTTGCCCAAGGTCACACAGCTTGTAAGTGGGATAGAAAAGAATCGCTAGTCAGTGTTCTTCTCCGAGTGCCTGGCTCTGATCCTAGCACAGGTTCTGGAGACTTCAGATGTGCTTTGCTGGGCTTCTCTTTTAACATTTGCCTGGGGTCTGATAAAGAAACCCAAACAAAGGTTCTGGGTTAGGTTACTTATTGCTGAGGCAGTAGGCAAACCCTGAAATCTAAATGGCTTAAGACAGAAAACTTTATTTCTCAAAGGACAACCCATGTGGATGGACAGGGACTCCGCCCCAAGAAGGGCCACCTCAGAGGAACCAAGCTCTCTCTGTTTTGTGGCACTGCCCTCCTGACACATGGCCTCCAAGTCCGCCAAGTCGAGGAGAACAGGGACAGAGGAGGCACACTGGCTTTGGTTTCTTCACCCCAGAAGTTCCATAGCACACATGCTTGGCTTGACTGAGTCAGGGGGCCCAGCCTAACTGCGATGGAGCGGGGGCGGGGGGAATGTGGGGAAACCTCAGGAGAGCGCTGGCCCTGCCATGCAGTGGAACTGTCCCTGAGCTCAGCCCCAGAGGCAAGGAAAAACAAAGGAGCAGGAGCAGCAGCTCATTTCTCCTCAGAGGAAGACGATGCCCATCAGACTACAGGGGAACACAGCCCATCCTTGCCTGGGACCGCCTGTTTGCAGGGCACACACTCTGCCTTGACCAAGGGGTTAGGGGCCCCCTTCTGTGCCGTGGTCCAACTGGCAGTAGGGAGAAAGTGGGACAGCTGGGAAGGGGGTCACCCCACAGACCTGTGAGAAGTTGCTCCCAACCTGGGAATGCTGAGGAAAATTTTCTGTTTTAGCTTCTGGATGTATGGGGAGACAGTGACTAGAAATTGCTGTAGAGCTCGAGCCCCTGAAAATCCATCCTGGAAGCCTAATTCGCAGGAAATTTATTGTCCTGCCCCCCTTACAGAGTGTGGTCCCTGTGATCCTGCTTCCTGCTCTTCATGCCTTTTCCTCAAGTGTGCGTGTGATCTGTGACTTCTTTTACCCACTGAACATGGCAAAGGTGATGAGCGGTCCCTTCTGTGATTAAGATACGAAAGATTGTCACACCATTATTCTACAGAATTCTTTCCCTGGCTGTCTTTTCTGAAGCCAGTGGCCGAGATGTGAGCTGCTCTATGGAGAGGACCATGTAGCAAGGAAATGAGGCTCTGAGTCCAGCACCCTACCAATAGTCATGTGAACTTGGAAGGGGATCCTTCTCCCACTGCACTCTCTGGGAAGAACCCAGCCTTGGCTGACACCTTGACTGCAGCCTGGTGGAGAACTCAGCTGAGCTGTGCTGGGATTCTGGATCCAAAGAAATCTTGAGATAATAAATGTGGCTTGTTTTAATCTGCTAACCTCATGGTAATCTCGTTACGCAGCAATAGATAGTAAATACATTGCAACCGGTAACAGTGTTGGAGGGAGGACATCCATTTCCAGGGCTGCTGTGAAGTCCCGCAAACTGGGTGGCTGAAAACAATAGAAATTACTCTCTCGAAGTGCTGGAGTCTTGAAGTCCAAAAATCAAGGTGCGGGCAGTGCCATGATCCCTCCAGAGCCTGTAGGGAGGATTCGTCCTTGCCTCTCAGCTCCTTGGGCATTCCAGGGCCTGTGGCACCATCACTCCCATGTACACCTCTTCTCTTCTTACATGAGTACCAGATGTAATGGGTTAAAGACCCACTTGACTCTGTATGGCCTCATCTTAACTAATTACATCTTTAATGACGCTATTTTCCATAAAGCCATTCTGAAGTGATGGATGTTGGGACTTTAGCCTGTTTTGGGGGACAGAATTCAACCCATTAACAGGAAGAAAAAAAAAGAAAAGGGCTGACAAAATATCGTCTGGAAGCAAACACCTTCTTCGTGGTCAGTTGGCCATACCTAAGCACCTATACCTTCAGTGCAAAGGATAGTGCAGGTGAGCATCTCGAAAGCTGCTGGGGCACTGGACCCATCCCTGGGTGACACACAGAAAGTGCCTGAACCACGTCTAATTTTACATGCCAAGGCAGGCCCCACCCCGAGGGAGGACAGCTTCTCACAGCTGTCAGGTACGGTTGTGCCATCTGCCCCATGGCAGGGGATGGACTGGACGAGCCCTTACAAATCCTCGCATTCTAATTCCTCGCTTTCTAAGGTCCCCTTAGAATGGTGCTTTATTTCTGCCCTGTCCTAGGTTAGTGAAGGGGCCCCTTTCTCTGTCACAGATACTGGAACTGCCCTCAAACTGCAGTACTTTTTTTAAAAAAAGATTTTATTTATTTATTTTTTAGACAGAGGGGACAGGAGGGAGAAAGAGAGGGAAAGAAACATCAGTGCGTGGCTGACTCTAATGAGCCCCCTACTGAGGACCTGGCCTGTAACCCAGGCGTGTGCCCTGACTGGGAATGGAACCAGGACGCTTTTGTTCACAGGCTGGTGTTCAGTCCCCTGAGCCACATCAGCCAGGGATGCAGTACTTTTTCAACTGCGGGCACATGCCACCACCTTGTGTCAGAAAGATACCATGGCTTGGGTCACCATATAATTTACCACTCAGATTAGGGACACTTTTGAAAGTGAAAGTGGGCACTTTTTGTCATTGTGTTGGGACAGCAGATGTAAATCAGGATTATCCCAGACAAACAAGGGCACATGGGATACGAGGGAACAAGAGGACGTGCAGGGCTTCCTTAGAGGCAAACCCGGCAGATTTCCAGACTGGCCCACTCCCCACATCTGCTCCCTGAGGGAAGCTTCCTGTTCTACCCACCTGGCAGGAGGCTAGCAACACCGAAGGAAGAGTTTTGAGTTCTTCTGACACAAGTATAAAGAAATCCCAACTATGCCTGTTAAAAGGGGAAAAAGGAGATCTCTTTCTGCATTGTCTATAGATACAACATGCCCCAAACAAATTTAAAGTTTTGTTCTCACTGATACATTTTAAGTTAATAAAGGAACAAAAGTCCCAGAAAGGGCCTCTTGTTTGTGTGTGTGCACATGCATTGGTAGTTTCTAAATTTATATATTACTTAGAAATATAACAGTAATTTTTTGTTGGATAATTACATTTTTTTCTGGGTGCTAACTTCTGTTCACAGCAGGGAGGAGGTGACATTGGCAAGACATTGGACCAGATGATTAACAGTGACAACCTTTCACCCTCAGACTTCTTTTAGGTAAAGAGCAAATCCAAAGCTCATACTCCTGGCAGCTTGAAGGGGTCTCTTCTAGGCCTTTGCAGGATGGGGCCTGGAGTCCATGCCTTGGCTCACACATCCCTGGACCCTCTGTAGCCTCTGCTGAGACATGGCCCTGCTTGACCATGAAGGTACAGAGGGTCAAAGCTGATCCATGCTCACCACAGTGGCATCTGCCACTAGACCTTAGGTCATGCTATTGCCTCTGGTGACAAGGGCCACATTCTGAGCTTCCTTACTCAAAACCCAGGTCTCTTCTGGTCTCAGGTATTCTGCTTCCTCCTGGGTGCCAGAAAACTATAGGTTTCTTCCTCCCCAACACACTGTGGTGTGTGGCCCCTCAGAAGCTGCTTTTGAGGTGCTAAGTGGAAGGACCTCTGCCACACCTGTCACTTCTGCAGACTCTTTTCAGGAAGAGGGTTCAGGTCTTACCCATGAGGTCCTGGGAGTGGGTGGGGAGGTGGAGAAGTTACACACATCTTCCTTCTGCAGCCCTGCCCTAGCTCAGTGTACTTGATTGAGTTTCTGAGGTGAGAAAAACTGGTTCTGGCTACTTATTTACTTCCAAATGTGTTGGTCTTTGGCCTGCACCTCCACTTTTGAAATTTTATTATTTGGTTATGCTGTGACAATCCTCAAGACACACCCTAAGATATAAAATACAACAGCACAAACCACAATAAAAATTTAAAATCATTGGTCAATGTATCAAAAAGCCCACTACAAAATGTCAAAACAAGCAAACAAAATCCCAAAATTGCTTGCATGACTTTATTATAACTGTATTAACATTATCTGTACATATGTAAAAAACTATAAGGAAATACTAAGTGAACTGATGTGTGGTGAGGAGACACATAGGTGATTTTTAAAAACACACATTTCCTTTATATTCATTACATGTAAATACCACCCATGTTACTTGTGAAAAAATTAATTTATTTTACCTCTAATAATACAGAGCCTTCCCAGTTCCTATATTTTCCACCTGGTCTCCTGTCAATCTTGATATGGCTTCCGTACTCCAGTGAAGCCAGTCAACCTGCTCAGGCCAGCTTCCAGCCTTTGCTTTAGCCCAGTGGTTCTCAAGCTTTAGCTGCATCAGAATCACCTGGAAGGCTGGGCCCCACCCACAGAGTTTCTGATTCTTAGGTCAGGGGTAGGGCCTGAGAGCTTGCATTTCTGACAAGTTCCCAGGAGATGTTGATGTTTCTGGTCGAAGGACCCCACTGAGAACACTGACTTATTCATACCTCTCACCTGAATTGTCTCTGCCCCTCTGCCCCCTTCCACCCTTCCTTCCTTCTTTCCACAAACACTTACCGAGAACAGAATAGGCGTGAGGCACTCCCTGAGGAGATTTTTGGCTACAGCCAATCTATTTACCCATGTATTTCACCTGCCTTTTCTCAACAGATTCTCAGAACTCTGATTATTTACTCTGTACTACTGTGACCACTTATATAATCCATCCGGGTTATCAAAATAATTATATATTATTTTGAATTTATTACTGCATACCGCTACAATTATTTCATACATTTTTTCTCTCCTTAACCAGCCCTTTGAAGCTCAAACAGCATGCCCTCTCTCCCCTGCTTCCTGGGCACAGACCCAGTGTCTGCTGCTGGGGCCCCTGAAGGGTAGACATGCCACCTATTAATAGCGCTCGGGCTGCAGAAACCTGTTGGAGCCAGTGCTCGCCCCACCCTTCCCCATCCTGATGTGGAATTTCTCCCGCCCTGTTCTTGTGGGCCCATTTTCCATGTTCCTGCCCCATTTTCTAGTCAGAGAGCCCTGGGACAACTCCCAGCAGGCTCTGCTCACACTGAAACCAATTCCCAAAGACAGCTGTGCTGAAGATATAGAACAAACTGTTTGCTATTTTTAAAATGGACTCGACTATAAAAAGTATAATGTAGTTTCACAGTTTATTTTTAAGAATACAGAAAAGTCAAAGAAGACAATTAAAATTTACCTATAAATCCACCCTATAAAGATACCCAATTTTAACATCTGAATGTTTATCTTTTATATGTGTTTTCCCACAAAATTAAACTATTCTGTAAATACTGTTTTTCAAGGCATGCTTTTTTATTTGTCAATGTATTCAGACTTATTTACTGATACCACTTAATCTTCTGTAACATCACTTCAGATGGTTGCAAAGCTTTGCGTCATTTACAGGGACTGTAAGTTACTAAAAACCAATCCTTTATTGGTTAATAATCGATCACTTCTGTTAATAAAAAAAGGATTCAGTGAATATCTTTATTCATTCATCTTTGTACACCCTCCAATGAACTCATCAAGCATGCCTTTGAAAGACTGATGCCTGTTGGAACACTGCCATCCCCAGCACGCACATTCCCCTCAGCAGTGTGGAAAAGGTGTATGCAGTCCCTCACGTGGTGTTACCAAACGTTAGGACCTTGCCCACCTCATTTGTGAAGATGGCTTCTTATTTTAATTTGAATATATTTTATCACTCAGATAATTAATTTTTCTTTAAGATTTTATTTATGTATTTATTTATTAGAGAGGGGAGAAGGGAGGAAGAAAGGGAGGGAAACATCAATGTGTGTTGCCTCCCACACACCCCCTACTGGGGACCTGGCCCCAGTATGTGCCTTGGCATGTGCCCTGACAGAGAATCAAACCCTTGACCTTTTGATTCGCAGGCTGGCACTCAATCCCCTGAGCCACATCAACCAGGACTTGGAAAATGAATTTTAAATGAATATTTATTCTTTGGTGAATTGCCTTTTTGTGTCCTCTGCCCAGTTTTCTTATTGTTTTCATAACAGCAGATTAAGTTAAATATTTTAAGTGAATCACCAAGAAACAAGAGATAAGTAATCCCAGAGTGAGATAAGAGGTAGACCTGCAGAATATTCTATGAGGAGAACAGTGAGGTGACTCCTGTATGAGATGGGAGAGGGCTGGGGGTGGAGACTGGGAGGCAGTGAAGCAGATTTCTCCGAGGAGGGCTGGGCTGAGAGGAACCTCCTTCCCCAAGGAAGGAGAATGGTGGTGCTTGCCTGTGGCTGGAATAATGACATGGGCTTCGTTGAACACTTAGAGTGTGTGTGCTCCCTGCAGTTAGGGCGAAGGCTGACTCCTTCTTGCCCGTGGAATCCAGGGGAAAGGTGCTGCCACTTGGCTGGATGTTTGGGGAGTGGAGCAAGGCAAGGATAGTTGCTTAGATTCTATCAGGCAAAAAAGTGAGTTTTCTGTGAACCAGAGGTAGAGGGGGCCCATTCAGAAAGGACAAGTGGACTATAGTCCTTTGAGACCTCATCCCAAAGGACACTTGTAGTAGGCAGAATATGGTTTCCACAATGGTGTCCAGATTCTGATCCTCAGAACCTGGGAATATGTTACCTTACCTGGCAGAAAGGACTTTGCAGGTGTGATTAATGAAGGATCTTGATCTGGGGAAAGTATCCTGGATTACTTGGTGGTCCCCATGTAATCCACAGGTTCTTTTTCCAAAAAAAAAATTTTTTTTAAATTACAGTTTACAGCCCTGGCTGGTGTAGCTCAATGGATTGAGTGCTGGCCTGTGAACCAAGGTGTTGCCAGTTTGATTCCAAGTCAGGGCACATGCCTGGGTTGCAGGCCAAGTCCTCAGTAGGGGGCACGTGAGGCAACCACACATTGATATTTCTCTCCTTCTCTTTCTCCTTCCCTTCCCTCTAAAAATAAATAAACAAAAATAAAATCTTTAAAATTACAGTTTATATTCATATTACTTTGCATTAGCTTCAGGTGTATAGCATAGTGGTCAGGCGATCATACACTTTACAAAGTGTTCTCCCAATATTTCCGGTACCCACCTGGCCCCATACACAGTTATTGCACTTACAAGGTTCAAGAGAGGGGTAAGAGGGGCAGGGCTGAAGAAGAGGATTTCTGTAACTTTATTTTATATATACTTATATTTATAAACTTCTGCTATCATATTGTATTTTACAAGAACATTCTCTTTCTATTTTTAAAGTGTTTAACTGAATTTATTGGGGTGGCACTGGCTGACAGTATTATGTAGGTTCCAAGTGTACGATTCTATAGCACGTCATCTGTATTGCCTCCTGTGTTTAACACCCAAAGTCAAATCTCCCCCTGTCACCATATCTTTGACCCCTCATGCTCATTTTTAAAATCCTT
>PVKM010032774.1:0-16262 GCA_004027735.1 Carollia perspicillata
CCCCCCAACAAAGCCACAAAATAAACCTTGAATATTGATTTTATTCAAGACAGGAATGGGGGACTGGTCATACTTGAAATAGAATGTTTTGGAATATGGTCCCAGGTCCTAGGGCATTTGTTCTTTTGTACACTTTGTGTAAGTCTAAGAAGCAGAGCTATAAATGAACATAAAGCACACTGTATTAAGGTACCTAATTAATGCCCATTATGGCTTGGTTTAAGATGGTTAAAATACGACTGACTGTACACCATGAAAAGTCAATGAAGATGTCAATGGAGTTTATTATAATAGACTTTAGTTGCTTAAGATGTTGATTTCAGTTACCAACAGTATCATTATTAAAGAGAATTACTTGGCAGTATTACAAGGAGTAGCATTTTGTATCTGTTTGGCAATATAATCATATTGTTTATTAAAACCCAAAAATGTTCTTTTTCATCCAGTGAATGGTTTGTGAACCTATAGTGTGTATAGTTGGCTACATTTTACAGTTTCACCAATTTAAAACTGAGGACTTTATGCGGAGCAGTATCAGAAGATCTTTCAAGGAAAGATTATCATCAGATTCTCACTATAGTCCTTGATTTACACTGAAGTTGATTTTTAAAGTGCATTTCCTCAACAGACATTAAAATACTCATAGGCAGAACATGAACGTAATGAGCATGTCTTTTGCTACCAACACCTGATAGAAGTTAAGTAAAGATTAGTTTTGACAGCCTGGTGCTTAAAGCATGGGCAAACACAACACCATACATAACCGAAATGACCGGAAAAAGTGGGGGTGGGGGTGATGTTCCAAACAAAAACCACATCTTTCATACAGGGCTCTTCAGTGTACTTTTTCCTGATTTATTTCTGGTATCCAGTCACAAGATGGGTTCTCTCTCCACAAACTTAAAAAAATGTAGACTTGATAAATAAGCTCTTTTACTTCAATTTATTGTTTACCTTTATGGAATCAATCAAAGCAAAATAAAACCTATTTGTGATTTTTATTACAAGAATTCTCTTCACAAAAGGAAAAAACATGAAAAAGCGGGAGAAATGATATTAAAGCAAACAAATGCCACACATTTTAACTATCTGTATTTTATAGTTAACACAGCAATAGGTTCATCATTTTCTCAGGTCGTTTCATATCATTTGGGGATAGGAAAAGATTTGGAACGGAAATTGCAAAGCATTCAGAGTAATAGGGAATCTTTTTATGGAAAAATAAAGTGCTAAATGTGATGGTGATAAAATTGAGCATGAAAAGAAAATTCCATTTTGAGAAGGGAGGCTAACAACTCCCAGTATAAGTATTAAATAGGCAGCTTCTATATATTTAAAGCGGAACTCTTCCTACACTTTATTGCTGTTCAAGAATTTTTAAAAAAGATTTATTTATTTTTAGAGAGGGGAAGGGAGGGAGAGAGGCAAAGAAATATTAATGTGTGGTTGCCTCTCATGCACTCCTCACTGAGGACCTGGCCTGCAACGGAGGCATGTGCCCTACACTGGGAATCAAAGAACCTGTGACCCTTTGGTTTGCAGGCTGGCACTCAATCCACTGAGCCACGCTAGCAAGGGCTGTTCTAAAGTTTTGATGCTTTTGTAATACACACTTTCAAAAACACTTCCCAACCCCTTAATATTTTAACATTTATGTGTCAGGCTGTGAATCCCTAAGGACGCTTATTTCACATTATCTCATTCATTTTCACAAGTGTTAAACCAATGTACTTAAAGGAGCATGAGAAAAGCAACTATTCGAAATGACAAGATGCTACTTTTAGGACAAATTTATTACAACAACAATAAAAACTGAGATCTGTAGATCTTGGAGAGATAAATGAGTAGAAAGACAAGCATTACATGGGGAAGGTAAGGACTAGTTTTGTTGTTCTTATTTCAATACTAGTAACATCTAAGTAGCCTGACAAATACACTTATCTGCCTTGAAGTGAAATGAGGTAACCTTTCTCCATCTTAAACAGAGAGAATGACAACTTAAGTGGACATCTATTTTACTTTGACATAACCATCTCCTAGCCATGCTCTGCCTTCAAAGCTCAACTCCTAACTCCAAAACCTTTTTGAATGCTTCCCCTCAGAATACTTATAAAACCTGAACACCCAGAGAAAAATGTTTACATAGCATATATTTATTCATATAATTGCTTAAAGTATCGACGTCCAATTCTAAGTTATGTATGCAATGCCCAGTACTTGCTGATTAACTGTTGATGAAGATAGGGCAATAGCATTTTGGCTCCACCACCTACCTAGCTCAACTGCAATCAATTAAAGAGATTCACGCTGAACATGCAGGTCTAGATCAGCTCCCCTCCCACCCCAATCACATTTTGGGATGAGCCTATCAACTAAAATAGTAAAAAAGTAAAATAAAATAAAATTTGTTTGGTGACAAATGAAAGCACTCAGTATACATGAGTTAAAATGAGATAAAATAACCACAAAACATAAAATGCACTTTTCCCCCAAAACTAATAATGCCTTTTTCAGAAAGGATCAAGCTATTTTTTTTGTCCCCTATGAATAAAGGAAACAGTTTATTCTCATACCAGACTATTTGTTATTCTTAAAAAATTCAGTCTGACAGTTTTTGTAATGTTAAGAAATGTAACTTTAATTTTTCCCTTAAATCTTAACTAAATTTTAAAATCTTAACCTACTATAATAAAATTCTTAACACTGCTACAATATAGTAGTAAAAAGCTGAGGTGTTGGTGTATTATCACCAAAGTCTATAACCATTAAAGTGGTGGCAAATTCCTCAAATTACTAAAATAATAACAATATAAAGTTATTTGAAAAGCAAATTTAAAACCAGCTCAAATAAGCTCAAGCAACGAAAAAAAATAGGACAATCCATAACTGAAAAAGAAAAATAGATTTTATTTGTAGAACTTAACACAACGGAAGAATATTTTCTTACTTGGACTGGATCTTAAAAGGTCTAAGTCGTTAATTGTATCACAAGAATTAAGGGTATAGTCATTAGCAAAAGATAAAAAATTTACAAACGGAAAAAATCACAAATGGTATTATTCTAGCAATGATTTAGACAATGCTTTAACAATGATTAGAAAGTAATCCTACAGAATACGCACGTTGTCGGATGTCCCAGCATAAAGCCTCGCCTACTGTCAGAAACCAGGTACTAGACGATGAATCAAGTTAGGAAAAAAACCCACACATTGAAACTGAAATTCCCAAATTCAATCAGGGAAAGGGAGTCCTGATAATATTATCACCCTCTCCTTACCTACATCGATTATTTTTATTAAAAAACACACGCTGTATCATCATCCAACTGCATAGAGAGGCATTGGGACACTCTTCTCAAATCTACACTGGAGCCTGGGCTAAAAACATTCTACGTCCCTAAGAGATATTTAAAGTCTGTTTTAAAGGACATAGAGATTTTTAAAAAATTAAAAACTTCCTCGGAACTTGGGCAAATCTTGACAATTATTGTCAACGCATATTACAGTTCTCTGGTCGGTTAGGGCTGTCTTCCCGCAATCCAGCCCATGTCCCTCCTTTTAAAAGAAACTCAGGTTGACAGAGACAGTTCGACCAGCAACCCCGAGTCCCTCCTGCCTGGGCCATGAATAGCTGAGCGACAGTGAATCTAAAATGATGGGAGAAGAATCCAAGACGCAAACAAGGGGAAAAAATAAAACAAGGTTCAAGGTGGGTGGGGTGGGGCGAGACCCACCTCTTCTTCACTGAACCACATAATACAAACAAAAAGGTAACAAGAAAAAAAGAAAAAGAAAGAAAGAAAAAAAAAAAGAGACCACCACAGGGAGCAAGGAAGGCTTCCTCAGTCTCCGCATTCCCGGGCACAATTCTCTACCGAAGATACCGGCCCACCCCACCCCCAGGGGTCCCGGCGCCATTTAGCTCCTCCAAAGCCGCCGCCATTTTCCGCCCCCGCAGGACTGCTCTGCCTCGGCTGCCACTCGTTACCCTGCTCTGCATCCCGAGCCAGCACCACAGGCCCAGCCCCGAGAGGGAGGCCCTGGCCTGAGCGTGCAGGGACTGCAGCTTCAGCGTCACGAAGGCCCAAGAGCGACCCCGCCCGCGGTGCCCGGGGGCCGGCAGCTAGCGCCGGCCGGCGGGAGCAGGCGGGCAGCAAGGGGGCCGGACAGACTCCACTGGGCGGAGCGGCCCTGGCGGCGGTTGGAACCTGAAGGTTCCATCGCACTTACTTCCTGTTTTGGGTCCGGGCACTTTGGAAGAACCAGGATGAAGGCTCCAAAAAATACCAGGATGGAGGAAGCAACCACGGGCAAGAGTGGCTGCAGCTAGAGTAAGCGGACGCGACCAGCCACCGGAAACGGAGCTACGGCCGCGCCCCGCCCCCAGCCCCCGCACGCTCCCCCTCCCGCTCTCCTCTCCTTTGGGACGGCCCTGCGAGCCAGATACTACATCACTTCCGTCCGGGTGGGAGCGCGAAAAAAGATCCCGGTTTATTGCAGGGATAATGATCCCAAAGTTTTGGAGCTTCAGGCTAGGTCTTTGTAGCGATATTTGTGGTCTGCTGTTGTCTTCCTCTCCTTCTGCTAAGAAATTTCGTTACGGACTATCCTGCTGATGATGATATGTCATGTATAAATATTTTGGCGCAACTGTTGTCCTTCTGGTTTTGGAGAAACGGGCTCCGCGCGCGGCAGAGTTTCGTAATTCCTCGGGGCTTGGAGCGGAGGGAGCGGTGGGTAGGAACGGCTTGAAAGTGGGGTCTGAGTGCAGAAGAACGCCTGGAATTGTGTGTTTCTCCCTACACACTGGGTCTGCTTTGCCCGAGACGCTTAAAATCAGATGTAACCTGTTTGGGCGTGTGATGCAGTGCAATTCTTGGGGAAATGCATCCTGAGTGGTGGAAGATGCTATTCTGTAGTGCACAGTCAGTCGTCTTAAACTACTTTTCTACGCTGGCTGATTTTGTATCTGGGAAGATTTTAGAGAACACCAATACTCGGACCCCGCCCCCAAGCCCGCCTTTAAGAAACTTCGTGAGACCCTGGCAAAGATTTTGTTTTTAGAGTTACAGGGCTTTGAAAATTAGAAGACTGAGTAGTCTGAAGCCTATTACAGCTCTATGATTCTGACCTCATTTTACTTGTTTATAAAACTAGATTTATTGTACTCTGCTTTTATCAACTGGGGTTACCGAGTTCAAAAATTACACTTCGCTAATATAAATTGTATCCAACAATTATGGGTAGACGCACGCACCCTACATTGTCACTATGGGAATGCAGTTACTATTTGTTGTAAAAATCAGATGGAGGCTATCAAGAATGTAAATTGGTCTTAAATAACTAATGAAGTTAATACTGAGTGATTTATTTTCCTGTATTATTTTATTATTTTTTTGATCAGTGCAACCTGGTTTCCTTTGAATACGAAGTTTAGTTGGAAGAGTTGGTGAAAGCCCTGGCTGGTGTAGCTCAGTGGACTGAGCATGGGCTGTGGAGCAAAGGGTGATCGGTTGGATTCTCGGTCAGGGTACATGCCTGGGTTGTGGGCCAGGTCTCCAGTGGGGGCCACGTGAGAGGCAACCACACATTGATGTTTTTTCTCCTTCTCTTTCTCCCTCTCTCCCCCTCTCTAAAAATAAATAACATTTTTTTAAAAAGAAAAAAGCCTGCTTTGATCAGAAGAAAAAAAAAAGCCTTGGCGGAAGTGAGACTAATTCATTAAAGGAACATTGGAATGGGGGAGGAGCAAACTATGTTCTGATAAGGGATTAGAAAAAGGTTTGTTTAGATTTTAAGCCAGATGTACAGTTTCACCAGTAGTCTACATTACCCTTCTATTCTTTGGGGGTACATTTCTCACAAATGTTGTATTTTGGGAAAAAATGCTTAAGCAACAATGCGATAGCATTACACAATTATCAAAATGCTAAAATTCAGAACAATAATACCACCAAGTGCTGTTGAGTACAGGAATGCTCATTTGTTGGTAGTGGTAATGCAAAGTGCTACAGCCAGTTTGGAAGACCGTTTGGCAGTTTCTTACAAAACTAAACATGTTCTTACCATCTAGTCCAGTAGTCACACTCCTAGGTATTTACGCAAATGAGTTGAAAACTTACGTCTACATAAAAACCTGCACATCGGTATTTATAGCAACTATGTTCATATTTGTCAAAGCTTGAGAGTAACCAAGACGTGCTTCACGAGATAAGTGGATAAATTGTACATTTATAAATACAATGGAATACTAGCCAGTGCTTAAAAACAAACAAACTGTCAGGCCATGAGAAGACATGGAGGAAACTTAACTGCATGTCACTAAGTGAAAGAAAATCTGAGAAAGTTACATACTGTATAATTCTAACTATATGACATTCTGGGAAGGGCAAAACTAAGGAGACAGTGAAAAGACCAATAGTTGCCAGGGTCAGGCTGGACAGAGAGAAAAAGGTAGAGCACAGGATTTTTAAGGTAGTGAAATGATTCTGTATGATCCCTAGTGGTAGATACCTACCATTATACATTTATCAAAACCCAGAGAATGTACCAAACCAATAATGAACCCTAATGTAAACTACGGACTTGGGTGTTAATGATGTGTCAATGTTGGTTCATTATTTGTAATACATGCCACTCTGGTGGGGATTGTTGATAATGGGGGAGACTGTGCATGTGTCCTATGGCAAGGGTGGGGGGTAAGTATAGAAAATATCTGTACCTTCCCCTGAACCTTGTAGTAAATCTTAAATTGCTCTAAAAGAAAAAGTCTATTTTTGAAACGAAGGGAAATATGCGCGAGCTTAAAACTGAATTTGGACAATGTGAGGTAACATTTTTTTGAGAACTTATATGTCAACTAAGAACTTTACATGTATTAAACTCAACTAATGTTTGCAGTTGCCAAATGCATGAGTACAGTTATTAAAAATGAATCCTGTTTTAGACAGGAACCAAAAAGAAGTGAAGGAATACCGTGTGTCCAAGGGCACACAGCAAATAAGTGAGTGAGTCAGAATGGAAGCCTTAGCTCTAGAGCTATGATCTGAACTACCCTTCTGAAATTCATAAAATACACATTGGCAAACGGTCTTTGTAATGCAAACAAAGTAATAGAACCTGTTTCCAGAGTCTAAACTGAAATGGAAAATGCACATGTTTGACCAATTTTCAAAAATAAATCCCAGAAACAGCATTTTATTGCATCTAACTTTATTACTGATTTGTGGTACTTTCTGTATCCTATTGGAGTTATGACATGCATCATTCAATTTTTTAATGAGTGCATAAGTAATATGTAAGCAAAACCACAGGACAGTGTTGTGGTATAGATGTTGGAGTCAGACCTGAGTGTGAATCTTGGCTTCATTGCTAGCAGTAAATATGGTGCTTCACCCTCCAAAAGCATCATTTGCTTTTGAAAATGGGATAATAAAATTTATCTCCCAGAACAGCGTACAACATCCTTTGTACAGAGCCTGACATGTGTTAAGCACTGAAAAATGGAAACTTCCTGACCCAGAAAAGCAATTAAGCTACTCAAAGAGCAGTTGTAATGGAATAATAATCATATATATAAAAGTATTATCATTAATGAGAAAGTGGTTCCTAGTTAGCCACAGTTTGCATAAAGCATAACCATATAGGATTCTTTTCACTATGGCTAATAGAGCGATATCTAAATTTTAGTCTGGCTGCCCATTCATTTCTGCAAAATCTTAGGTCAGCCTGCACACTGAGGTTAATTCCCTAAAAAACTCATTTGCATCCTCATAATTCTCCCTTCCTAATGAGTATCATTACTACCTTTTCCCAAGGTCTGTTGGTATTTCCTTGGGGAGGACAATATATTTTAACATTGATTTAATACATAATTTAAAAAAGTAAATTCAGCATCCATTTATGATAAAAACTCAACAAGTGGGTACAGAGGAAATGTACCTCAATTTAATAGAGGTTGTATATGACAAGCCCACAGCTAACATCATACTCAATGGGAAAAAGCTAAAAGCTCTTTCTCTGAGATCAGGAACAAGAAAAGTAGACCCACTTTCACCACTTTTATTCACTATAGTGGAAGTCCTGGCCAGAGAGCAATTAGGCGAGAAAAAGAAATAAAAGGTATCCAAATTGGAAAGGAAAAAGTAAAACTATTTGCAGCTGATACATATGTTCTCTAAGTCTTCGTCAAAAAGCACAACTAATTAATGAATTAAGTTGTGTTGCAGACCACAAAACACAAAAATCTGGTGCTTTCTCTACACTAATAAAAACTGAGAGAAGAAATCCTGTACACAATTGCATTAAAAAGCATAAAAATACCTTGGAATAAAGTTAACCAAGGAGGTGAAAGACCTATATATTGAAAACTATAAAACAATAATGAAAGAAATTGAAGAAAACACAAATAAATAGAAGATATTCTATACTCATGAACCAAAAGAATCAATCTTGTTAAAATGTTCATACTATCCAAACAATATACAGATTCAATGTAATCTCTATAAAAATTCTAGTGAACCCTGGCTAGTGTGGCTCAGTGGATTGAGTGCCAGCCTGCAAACTGAAAGGTTGCTGGTTCGATTCCCAGTCAGGGCACATGCCTGGGTTACAGGCCAGGTTCCGAGTTGGGGTCATGAGAGAGGCAACTGATGGGTGTATCTCTCCCACATTGCTGTTTCTTTCCTTCTCTTCCTCCTCCCCCTCTCTCTAAAAGTAAATAAATAAAATCTTCTAAAAAATTCTAATAATATTTTTCACAGAAATGGAACAAGTAATTCTAAGATTTGTATGGAACCTCAAAAGATCCCAGATAGCCAAATCAATCTTTAGAAAAATGAACAAAGCTATAGGCATTGTGTTCCTCGATTTCAGACTATATTACAAAGCTATAGTAATTCAAACAATATGATATCTGCATAAAAACATACACATAGATCTTTGGAACAGAAAGTCTAGAATGAAACCCATGCATATACAGTCAACTAAGTTATTACAGAGGAGCCAAGAATATACAACTGGAAAAGGACAGTCTCTTTAATAAATGGTGTTGGGAAAATTGGGCAGTCAGCATGCAAAAAAATGAAACTGGATTACTGCCTTAAACCATACATAATAATTAACTCAAAATGGATTAAGAATTTGAACATAAGACTTGAAACCATAAAACTCTGGGAAGGAAACATAGGCAGTAAGTTCCTTGACATAGGTCTTAGTAATGAACTTGGACACCAAAAGCAAAAGCAAAAGAAGCAAAATTAACAAGAGGGACTACCTCAAACTAAAAAAACTGCACAGCAAAGGAAACCATTAAAATGAAAAGGCAGCCTACTGAATGGGGGAAATATTTGCAAATCATATCTGATAAGGGGCTAATATCCAAAATATATAAAGAACTCATTCAACTCAGCAGCAAACCTCCCCAAACAATCTTATTTTAAAATAGGCGGAGGATGTGAGTAGACATTTTTCTATATAAGAAATACAGATGGCCAACATGACAAAATGCATAACATCATTAATCATCAGAGAAATGCAAATCAAAACCACAGGGAGATGTCAGCTCACACCTGTCAGAATAGCTGTAATAAAACAGACAAGAATTAACAAGTGTTGGCAAGGATATGGAGAAAATGGAACACTTGTGCTCTGTTGGTGGAATGTAAATTGGTTTACTCAAAAAGTTAAAAATAGAACTACCATAGGATCCAGCAGTTCCACTTCTGGGTATTTAATGGGAAGAATACAAAAACACTAAGTCAAAACGATATCTGCTCTCACATATTCATTGCAACATTATTTACAATAGCTAAGATATGAAAATAACTAAGTGTTTATCAGTGGATGAACAATGAAAGAGGATTTGGTATATATGTAGAATGGAATATTATTCAGCCATAAAAAGAATGAACTCTTGCCATTTGCTATAATATGGGTGGACTCAGGTTATTATGGTAAATGAAATAAGTCAGGCAGAGAAAGGTGTGTACTGTATGATCTCTCCTATATGTGGAATCAAAAACAAAGAAACCAAAAAACCAAGCTCGTAGATAGAACAGATTGGTGTTTGCCAATTTGTGGGGTTTTAAATAATAAAAGAGAAAAGTAAATCTATTTTTAATAACAACTACATGTCTTTAATTTGCATATCAATTTAAGATTATCCATAACATAATTTGAATCCTAGGGCAACTTTCTGCAGTTATATTTCTAGGTTATTCCTACCTTACTGCTTAGTCACTGGGGAATGCATACAATTTTAAATATTATCTTAGGATTTATTTAATTGGGAATTAAATGTTAAGTAAAAAAATCATGAGAACTTGTTCTATCCCAAATAGAAGTTATTATATATTATCGAAGTATTTACAGCACAGTCATGGTATTTGCTACATTAGCTAGTTGTAATTAACTGTTGGATTCCAGATTTTTTATTACACTTTTATGAACTTCATTAGTGATAAAATATTGATGCCACTACCTTTATTTTATGAAAGAATGATATGTTAATGTAAAAAAATCTTACAAATACTGACAAGTAGGTTCTGTTGTTTCATGATTGTCTTGTGTCTTGAGTGGTGTGACTCAGAAAAAAGTGATGTTTGTAAAGGCTTTTGTTCAAAGTAAATGAAGACTACAGTTGCTGGGTAGTTCATTTTCTTTCTACACAGTCTCTGTATCCTGTTAATACAGGTGATGGCTATACACTGGGAGGCCTTCCAGAAGTTCCAGAGAGCTAATGGGGATTCCTATGCTAGTAGAGGAATGAACAAATGGTCCTGAGTTAGGCCCACACGCTAAGCTCTTCCAGGTCCTCTTCTGTCTCAGATTCCTTTTCTAGGCTTTTCTCTGGGATTTATGACACTCCCTCTTATAACACTTTTTCTGTTCTCCATGTCTCATCTCCACACTTCTTTTAAATTTCCAACCTGTTCACTACCTCTCCATAACCTCTTCACTTCTTTGTCTTTTGCAATAGAGCTTTACCAAGACCTACTAATGAAACATTTAAAAAAATCAGTGCCTCTTCCAGTTATGGGAGTGGAGAGCTAAGACCTGATAATCCCAGGCAATGAAGATAAAGTTTTCATTTTGTCCTTGAAATTTTTGTGTTGCAAAAAAATACATTACTTTACTAAATTACTTTACTAAATTACTTTACTAAAATTGGGAGTATGTCTGAACCTAGATTCAAAGGCTACTCCCTTTATATCCTGATGTAGAACGGAGAGAGACAGTATATTAGTAAGTCAATAAATAATTGCCAATTTTTATATGTTCGAAGAAGGATACAAATTGAGTGCTATGGAAGTGAGTTTTCCATAAGGGAGTTCAGAACAGGGCTTTCTGGGAAAACATTTGAGCGCAGACTGGAAAGGTGAGGAGAAATCTCCACAGTAAGGGGCACGGGGTAGCAGGACATTTTTTCAGCTAATGTGGGAGTGTGTTTGTAGAAAGCAACTGGCCTATATAATATTTATAAAATGGTAAGGGCACAGTGTTGGTAAATGGTAGGCTCAGTCTCTCACAGGCATTGAGTTTAAATCCACTCCTCTAAGGCTGGAGATTAGCACATGCCAGAGACGGCTGGACCACCTGTCACCTCTGCCTTGTCTGATAGGTTCAGTTTGCCAGAGTATGGCACAGTACCTTAACTTAGTAGACCCTTAAATGTTTATTGAGATCAAAGATAATTAAGTGTCTTAGATCAGAAAACCAGGGAGCTAGCCATTTCCATTCTTTGGTAATAGTTACTGACTATGGGAGAGCTCAGTTATTTTTTTCAAATAGCTTCACTATTTGGGAAACCTCTTATTGCTGCTCTAGTGGAAGGAGGTTATGTTAACACAGTGTCACCTGTTCTCTGTGTTACTCAAAACTTTATTGCCCAAATCTCTTTGTTCATCTAGATGTAGTATTTTAAGTTTAGAAACATTGTATTTTAACCAGCAGATGTCTCTATTCAGCAAGACTTTTTTTTTCTTTCCGGAGTAGTAGCTTCAACAGCAGATGGGAATTCTGTGGCTTGAATTTGTTAGTGATATGCTATGGGAGACTAATGACAAGTTTCAACAGTAATAAAACCAAAGAGATTATGCTTTGAAATGCAAATATGAAAAGTCTGTTAGCGTTTAAAGACTTGTCATTGATTAATCCCCTTCTCTTTTATGCGACGTACATCTAATTCCCTTGAGAAGAATATGCAGTGACGAAGCTGTGTAACCTTTATTGCTTTCATAAGTTTGCACATTTGTGATACTCATTCATTCCTTTTATTCAGCAGATCTTTCTGAGCACATACTTTGTGCTGAGCATTATTCCAGAAACGGGGAATATGGCAGAGATAAAGGGAAACAAGGCCTCTTCCCTTAAGGTTCATTCTAGTGGAGAAGTGTACATTGGAATAGTGTTTTTCCATGTGTCTTTGTATAAAAAGTCTTGGTTAAAGTAACAATTTATTAAATTATTGAAGTTGCCCATAAAAACTCATGATTAACAATTTAATGAGGGACTAAGACAAAATATGAATCACATCGCTTAATATCAGATTAATCTAAATTGCAAATATTAGGAATGATGGACCGATGTTCATTAGTCTTGCTTAATCAAAGCAATTTGAACAGTATATGACAAGTAGCAAGTGCTCAAAATGTCAGATATTATTATTTGTCTTTACCTATCATAACTACAAATAATGAAAAGAAGGAAAGAGGCTTTTCTGTTACAGGGAAAATGGAGTCAGTCAGGCTCCCTCACCTGGATGTCTGGGCAAACATAACGCAGCAGTGTTCATATAACCTTGAGTAGGGGCCTGCATGCATAGAGTGAATCTCCCTTACATAACCTGAAGGTCAGTGTTTGGCACTTTGCCAGCTTTGTGTGCACTTAGTATATGAGCGAGTCGGGACCTCTGGTGGTGTAACTCGCAGCTTGTGGTGCGTGTGGATTGCCCCGCCCCGGAATAAAGGCGTGTCAGATATCCCATCGGCTCCACGTATATTTTTCCATCTGCCTGAATCCCATGTGAAACTGCCTGAACTTGAACGCTTGCAGGACACCAGTGTCATTTGGCTTTTGAATAGGATTTGTTAGGGCAGCAATTCTATTCTGGTGAAGAGGATTGGATATAAACATTTTCCTTACTATGTTAAGATTTATATTTAAATAACAATAACTAACAGGTAGTCTATTGATAGATTTTTAAAAACTTATTTTAAACTACCTTTCAAGGAGTTCTGGCCAAGAGGGAGGCATAAGTAAATATACCTTGCTTCCTCTGCACTTCCATGGTGCAACCCAGGGTTCTAGTGCAAAGAAATAAATCCTTAGAACCTCTGGCTATAAAAACCTGTGGAGGTTGTGGTGGTGGAAGAAACTGCCAGTTTCTTGAAAGTGGGGCAAGAGCTGAGCAAGCAGCATTGTTCCCTCTCTGACCTCTCCCCCACATACAGTGTCACAACTCGGTGAAGTAGACTGCCCCGTCCTGGGGAATACCTAAGCTTCTGCTTCTTATAATGTAACAGGTGCAGTGGACAAAGCAATACGGCCCAAATGAAAGAGCAGATTAGCCTGGCCAAGATGGAGGCATAGGTAGATACACTTCATTTCCTCACACAGCCAAAAGAAGGATAACGACTGATTTAAAAACAAAAACCACTCAGAACTGCCAGAAAACCAAACTGTATGGAAGTCCGACAAGCAAGGAGTTAAAGAAACATTCATCCAGACTGGTAGGAGTGGTGTAGATGGGAAGCTGAGGGGACCAGGATATTCCACATTCGCGTGCAGATAACCCAGGAGGAACAACTGGGGAGTGAACAGACTGCACTAGGGTTCCAGTGTGGGAAACTACAGCCTCAAAACCTCTGGCTATACAAATCTGTGGAGGTTGTGGCAGCAGAGTAAACTCCCAGTCTCACAGGAGAGTTTGTTGGAGGTGCCCACAGGATCCTACAATGTACACAAGCCCATCCACTGGGAATCAGCACCTGAAAGGGCACAATCTGCTTGTGGGAGGCCAGGGAAGTGACTGAAAACCAGGGCAAGAGCCAAACAAGAGGCATCATTCCCTCTCTGGCCCCTCCCCCAGATACAGTGCAACAACCCAGTGAAGTGGGTTTCCCTACCCTGGCAGATACCTAAGGCCCCTTACAACATAACAGGTGCACTGAGACAGAGAAATATGGCCCAAGTGAAAGAGCAGAGCAAAATCTCAGGAAAAGAACTAAGCAACGAGGAGATAGTCACCCTATCAGATGCAGAGTTCACAACACCTGTAATCAGGATTCTCACAGAAATAATTGAGTATGGCTGCAAAATAAAGGAAGAAGTGAAGGCTATACAAAGTGAAATAATGAAAAATATTCAGGGAACCAAAAGTGAAGGGAAGGAAGCCAGGATTTAAATAAATGATTTGGAACAAAAGGAAGAAATACACATTTGACCAGAACAGAATGAAGAAACAAGAATTCAAAAAAAATGAGGAGAGGCTTAAAAACCTCCAGGACATCTTTAAATGTTCCAACATCCCAATCATAGGGTGCCAGAAGAAGAGGAAGAGCAAGAAATTGAAAACTTATTTGAAAAAATAATAAAGGAGAACTCCCCCAATCTGGCAAAGAAAATAGATATACAAGTCCAGGAAGCTCAGAGAGTCCCAAAGAAGTTGGGCCCAAAGAGGAACACACCAAGACACATCATAATTACATTAGCCAAGATTAAAGATAAGAAGAGAGTCTTAAAAGCAGCAAGAGAAAAGGAGACAGTTAATTACAAAGGAGTTCCCACAAGATTATGAGCTGATTTCTCAAAAGAAACCTTGAAGGCAAGAAGGGGCCAGAGAGAAGTATTCAAAGTCATGAAAAGCCGGGACCTCCATCCAAGATTACTCTATCCAGCAAAGCTATCATTTAGAATGGAAGGCAGATAAAGTGCTTCCCAGATAAGATCAAGTTAAAGGAGTTCATCATCACCAAGCCCTTATTACATGAAATGTTAAAGGGACTTATCTAAGAAAAAGAAGTGGATCAAAACTATGAAGATAAAAATGACAACAAACTCATAATTATCAACAACTGAACCTTAAAAAAGAAACTAAACAAACAATTAGAACAGGAACAGAATCATAGAAATGGAGATCGCATGGAGAGATATCAGTGGGGAGAGAGAGAGGGAGCATGCAGGAAAGGTACAGGGAATAAGAAGCATAATTGGTAAGCATAAAATAGACGGGAAGAGGTTAAGACTAGTCTAGGAAATGGAGAAGCCAAAGAACTTATATGTATGACTCATGGACATGAACTAAGGAGGGAGAATGCTGGAGGGAATGGAGGTACCAGGCTGTAGGGTAAGCGGAGGCAGTCTGGCTTCCTTACCCAGGTGTCTGAGTAACTAAGGGAAGCAGTGTTCCCATAGCCTTGGAGGGGCCTGATAAATAGTGTTCTTATAGCCTTGAGACTGGATCTGGTTCTCATGACATGAAGTAGGCTCATATGCGCAGTTATGCTATGTTACATAATTTTCTGGCTCGAAGCCGGTTTTGTTTGCCTCCAGTACTTAAGTCAGTAGGGACTCCAGCATGCTGGGTGCCATGCTCGGAGCAAGGGTCATGATGGGTGCTATGCAGAGACATGCAGGGGGACACGTGGCTTGCAGCATGCATGGCTCACCCACCTGTGAATAAAGGCATGTCAGACACCCCCACAGCTTCTTGAATATTCTTCTGTCTACCCAAATACCATGAACCTGTTAGGCCATGAATGGTTGCAATACACAGGTGGAGGGGGATAAAGGGGAGAAAAGTGAATGGGACAACTGTAATAGCATAATCAATAAAATATATTTAAGCCCTGGCTGTTGTGGCTCAGTAGATTGAGTGCTGGCCTGCGAACCAAAAGGTCATGAGATTGACTCCCAGTCAGGGCACATGCCTGGGTTGCAGTCCAGGTCCCCAGTAGGGGGCATGCAAGATGGAACCACACATTGATGTTTCTCTACCTCTCTTTCTCCTTCCCTTCCCCTCTGTCTAAAAATAAATACATAAAATCTTTAAAAAAATAAAATACACTTAAAAATTAAATAATAAAATATAAACTATCTTTCAAAATGTTAGTCTATTCCTTATAGGTATAGAAAGAAATATAAGTTCCATTGTTTTTTAAGTTTTTTGTTTCTGTGTAACTCCCTCTTGGAAATTGGACTGTTTTCATTTTTCTGGGCAAAGTGTTTTTATGGACTAGAGCATGGGCGGCAAACTCATTTCCA
>PVKM010032775.1:0-16256 GCA_004027735.1 Carollia perspicillata
TGGGGACCAGGAGGGAGGAGCTGTCTCACTTTGAGACTTCCCTGTGGACCGAAAATAGGAGAGCTCCAGGACTCAAGGCTTGATTGTTATGCATGTGTGCCTCGGGTTGGTTTTTTTCCCCTTAATTTTAATTTTAATTTTTTAGTGCCAGCTGCCAGAGCCCACTCCTCCCCTGCCAGCTGCCTGCCTGAGATGCTGGCCAGCTGCCAGCAGCTGTGCTTGTGGAAAATCTCCCTCAGATGCTCAAGGAAGGCCACTGGATACCACTCCTTTAAGGTTTCTGGAAAGATGACGTGCAATTTTTAGCATCTAATGATTAAGTTAGTCATCCTTTGAACAGTCGCTTTTCTTCAAGAATTAAAGTGGTTGTGGTTCTCTAAAGAAATGTTTCATTCAGATCAGCTTGTTTTCATGAATTCATTTCCATATTCTAGTCACACTTTAGATTTTTGTTTGTAATTCTTAAGTACGAAGGTATTCTCAAACCTAAATATCAAAACAAAAATAGATACTTCAGTTGAGTTACAACAGCTTATTTCTCTTATTTCTTGCTGCTTTTCTTGGCAAATGAAATAGGTTTTTGTTGTTGCTGTTGTTGTTGTTTTGTTTTGCTTTTTAGCTTAGGTTTGTATTCATGATTCTGTCTTAGTGACCATAAGTTGTCACTTAATGGAATCCGTTTAGCGACCTGTACAAACTGAATTAGTACTCTCTATCTAGTTTCTACTGGGTATGTGTCTAAATTACAGTTGGTTATCTTGGTAGCTGCCTCAGTTACAAGTTCAGTGCAAAAATGAGCCCTCCCTGCCTTTCATCTCAGGGAGATGTCTCCTACCATACGGAAAGTTCATGGACAGGACTTTTGCAATGAGATTGACCAGAGTGTACTTGTTCTAACAGGTTTTCGTGTTTTGAAACATGGTAAATGCCTACTGCAAATCCAATTGACATTCAATTTTAAATCATCTTCTGTATTTGTTTGTAATTTACTCAGGAAGTATGCATAGTTCCCATCTGTGGAAATATTGATTCTGATTTATGATTTAGTAAATTAAAGAATGGTTGGCTTGCATATTAAATTTCACAAGTGACTCCGAGTACATTACATTTATATTGCCCTTTAGAGTTCCACAAAGTTTTTCCATGAATGCTATCTGTGAGCATATTGGGGAAAAGAGTCATGTTTAATTCATCTTTATATCCTGAGCATCTAACTCAATGCTAGTACATGAAAGCCACATAATACAGGATTTTTAATAAACTCATTTGAATTTCTCAATAATTCAAAAAAGATGATGAATGTGATACTTCTAAAACATGTCCACAACATATTTGATACTGCTTATATTAGATTTCTATTGTTGCTATATAACAAATTGCAGTAAAATTAATGGCCTAGAACAACACAAATTTATTATCTCATATTCTGCAGGTCAGGATTCCAAAATAGCTAGAAAATCTAGGCAGGGTTCCATTTTTCTGGAGGCTCCATGCAAGAATTTATTTTCTAGCCCTTTCTAGCTTTTAGAGGCAGCTTTGCCTTGGTTTGTGGTCCTACCTCACTCAGACCTCTGATTTTTTTATTACAGCCCCTTCTCTGAGTCTGACCCTCCTGCTCCCTATTTTAATGACCTTTGTGATTGCATGGATCCCACCTGAATAATCCAGAGTAATCTTTGCTTTGCAGGATCCATAATCACACCTGCAAAGTCCCCTTTGCCATGTAAAATGACATGTACACATGTTCTGGGATTAGGGAATGGACATCTTTATGGGAATTAAAGGTAATATTTAGCTTATCACGTTCTTCAAAAACAAGAGTCTAATTCTACTTCCCTTAAGTGTGAACGGGCCTTGGTGACTTATCTGTAGCGTAAGTTACAATGGAAGTGACAGTGCATGGCTTTAATGCTGAGGTCATATCAATCAATATGGCTATACAGCTTCTACCAGGCTTTCTATCTTGGAAAAATGAGTCCTGGAACCCTAAGGTTTTATATATATATATATATGATAAAGCTAATTTTTAAGAATATTTTATTTATTTTCTAGACAAAGGGGAAGGGAGGGGGAAAGAGGAAGAGAAATACTGAGTATGAAAGAAGAAACACATATTGGCTGATGCTAAGAGGCCTTCTAGTGGGGACCTGGCCTGCAACGCAGGCAGGCATGTGACCTGGCCCAGAATCCAACTGGTGACCTTTTGGTTCACACTCTTGTGCTCAGTCACTGAGCCACACCAGCCAGGACTATATACCAGATAGATTAGATAGACAGATAGAAATAAAAATATTTATATATGTATATAAATGAGGTTGCACTTATGACCTCATTTTACCTTAATTAGTTCCTTAAAAGCCCATATCCAAATTCAGCCATACGGAGGGGATAGGCCTTCAAAATATAAATTTTGGACTGAATATAAACATTCAGTCCATCTATTCATCGCAAATAAGCTGTGAAGTAAATATTACTGTTACTATTTTACAGGAAAGCATATTGAAAAAAAAAGAAACAACTTACCCAATCGGTACTATAAAGTAGAATTTCTTGATTATCGGGCCTGATTGTAACCCAGAACAATAGTACCAAATTATTAAGCATATTGCCATTTGCTGAGTTCCCGTGGATTTTGCAAATAAACCCCTTTAATTATTTTTTTCATCGACTATTTGCCTCTTCCCTTTTGCCATTCTAATTATCAGCTTATAGACCATGACATAAAAGCCTTTGTGTTTTTGTACATGATTCCGTGTCTAGCCAAGTTCCTACATATTTTCCAAAGTTTATTATATAGATCACCTTCTGCAAGAAAACAACACTTAGGCATTCTCAACTGCATACTTCGTTGGGAGTAATTCCTTTCCTATGACCTGCCATAATTCCCTTTCCTATCTCTTAGCATACTGACTTGACTTTGTTTTCTCTACTACCTCCCCAGTTATTTATGAACTCTTCAGTTTTAGTGACTGGTCTTGGCATGCCCTAGTAGATGGCACCGTACTTGATACATAGGTACATTTCCCTAAATGTTTGTTAAATGAATCACCTAAGGTCCTATCTAGTAAGTAGGTGTCATTCCATTCTAGCAGCAGTAGTTTTGTTATTCAATCTGTTCCTAGTTCCCCTAATGACAGGAAAGTTCACTGTTCCAGTTTTTTCTTCTTAAAATGTGTAATGTGTATGTATAGATTTGGAAATGATTTTTGCATTTCAAGTAACAGTGCCCATTCTTTTTGAACAAACTTTACCTAGACATCAGGACTTGTGAATGTAGACCTTACAGAAAATTTTATTCTACTATTAAACTTTGGAATGCAGTTTTTAAAGTGCAAACAGACTCCAGGAGTTATATTTAGTTTCTAAATTGGCATTTAGTTGGAGCATAGTATTGAAAATTGTCGTTCAATTTTCTGTTAGCTTGTCAGCTGCTATATTGTTCAATAGCTTCAAGATATATCTGCTACCTTAGTAGGCTAACTACCTTAAAAATGATCTGTGACTAGTGGAATTAAATTTTGTGTAGAATAGGTGTCTTCTTATATAATAATGATCATAAAATACTGTTCCTTCATATCAAGAATATAATAAGCAAAGTTCATGATGTTTTCATTTATAGAGGAATAAGGAGTTTAATAGAAGACTTTAACCTTATTGTGTATTAGATAAGTAACAATATGTTCATTTTGTTTATCTGAATAAAAATTATATACTTTATGAGTTCAATCATCAACCTAGAAAAAGCTCATTCAGTAGCAATATCTGGAATCATGTATTTTTCATTTTGTGTTAATTAACAATGGCACTCGTAACACAGGTTGCCAAGACAAAGACATTTTTCAGCTGTTAAATTTCATACCTGTTTATAAAACAAAAGGTACTTCAGAGTTCCTTAACCTGGAACTTGCCGTTTAATTGTAAAGACCAAATGTCAAGTTCTCTTTATGCTAATACTTAACAAAGTGATTTTTAACACTCTTGTACCTTATACAGTCTTTTTGTATTTCCATATTCTGGCATAGATTTTAAGATGAAAGCTTCTCCTTCCCTCATTGTTGTATTTTATTGCAAAAGTAAACACTTCAGAAATATATTAAATGTGATTATTTTTTCTTTTCTGATTTTAGTGTAGTGCACCCTGATTAGTCTTTCTTTAAGTCATAGGACAAAGCAGATTTGTGTCAAGGTAAAAACAAAAGAGAGAGAGAAACAGCACTAACATTAATAAAGATAAATTTAGGTTTATGTATCATTTATAAAAGTGCTTCTGAGACATGCTTATAGCATCAGCAGGTTTGGGGTTTTTTTGCTTCATTTTTCAAAGGGTGATAATATTTCCCCCCTTGTGTTAACATTGTTGTCCTTATACCCTTAGTAGGACTGAGGGAGTAGTATATTTAGTTTGATAGGGTTGCCGTAATGAAATACCACAAATTGGGTGGCTTAAACAACAGAATTTTATCTTTAAAGTTTTGGAGACTGGAAGACCAAGATCGGATGCTAGAAGGTTTGGTTTTGTCTAAGGCCTTTCTCCTTGGCTTGCAGACAGTCACCTTCCTGCCCGCCATGGCTGCATTCTGTAAATGCATTGCTGGTGCCTCTATATGTTCTAATGTTTTCTTCTTACGAGGCCCCTATTTAGATTGGATTAAGGCATGCCTTAATGAGCTCATTTTAATTTAATTACTTCTTTATAGGTCTTATCTCCCAATATAGTCACTTTCTGACGCACTGAGTGGTAGGGCTTCAATATATGAACTTTGGGAGGACAGGTAGTATCAGTAGATTAGCACAAGCTATGTGGTCTCTTTCCCTTTATGTTTTGTGATATAAATTGTTTTTATATCAAAGAAGGTTTGGGAGGTCTGTAGATGTTTGTATTAATGGGGTTACTTCGGTTTTCCTGTTCAAAGGTCACATCCATTTGACTTGTTGAGGATAATAGATTTTATTTAAATAATAATTATATTATCATATTGACCAACTTTATACAATTTTACAGATTTATTATAGTTCCTGTGTAATTATTCATGTATTATAAATTCTATTTATTAAGACTGTCCAAAAATTAAATAAAATAACAAACAAACAAAAGACTCTGACATGAGATTAACCTTTCACTCCAGTCCATCGTGATGGAAGTGAGAAGAAGAAACAATCCCATGTGATCATTACATTGGATGATGTCTTTAAGGAGAATAAGCATCTCAAGGAGCATAGCGGCAGAAGTATAAATGAAAAACTGTTCTCATATGAGGTCTCTAAACACAAATTGGAATACTATCAAATGTTTAAGTACTAATTTTCCAGAAAAGTGAAAAACAAACTATAAAAGTTGAGATTTCTTTTTAATGAAATAGAAAAATAATAGACCACTGTTTTTTAAAACTGTATAATATGTTTACTCTGTAGCACATTTAAAATTGAGTTATTATAAGATACATGATTATCCATTGGTTTAGTAATTGAATTAAGTATTTCCCATTAAATGTAATGACAATAGTTGATTCATTCAAAGAGTATATCAAGATAGAGATACATGAAACTCAAACTGTGGCATTAGCTCAGTGTGAAACAGCACCTTAAAGAGTGACATCATAGAGTGCCTAAAAATACAGGTGTTATTCAGTGTTTGATCTTCATGTTCTGACTAGACAAAGACCTCATACTCTTCTGTATTTCCCATCCCTGTTAAGGGATTGCACATCAGGGTTCAGGTGTTATTTAGCCTATTATATATTTTTTCTACCAATATTTCTAGTCTTTTTTTTTCATTTATAGTATCTTAACAATTTTTTAAAAAGTACATGTGGTCCTCTTACAAATTACAGTTCTTGGTTGAGCCATTAACTGGGCAATTTGGATACAGACAAGCTAAAGGAAAACTTCGTGATCCCAAGTGGCTGGGATGTACTTGTGGAGATGGAAAAGTAAACTAACTTTTCAAGATAATGTGATAACTGATGAATTGGAGGTAAATGCATGATGCTTAGAGGTAAAGACTATAAATAGTTAGGCTTAGGAGCTGGCTTGATGGTTGGCCTCACAGAAGTTTCACAGAATATGACAACATCAGTAATAGATGTTGAAAAGGATAGGAAAATGTGCAGAATCAAAAATTCTTGGTGAAAATTATTCAGAGTTTCTAATAAACACCTATTAGAGTATATTCCTGATTTAAAGAAGAGGCTTAAACTAGCTTGGTACAACAAAGGACAAAGATTTGAGAATTGAGACTACAGAAGGAAGCAAGATACCTTTCATAAAAAAGCCTTTTATGTTGTACTAAGGTCTTTAAATGTTATCATGTATGAAATGGGAGCTTTGGAGAGGTTGATGTTGGGGGTAATATTTATTGAATATATATTCAATATGAATTATCACAAACTTAGTGCCTCAAAAATCAGTTTCCATGGGTCAGGAGTCCAGCCATGGCTTATTTAGGTCTTGGCTCACAGGGATTCAAAGAAGGTGACAGCCGAACAGTATTTTCATCTGGTTACTCAACCAGGTAAAAAAAAATCTACTTTCAAGTTAATTTAGGTTTTTGGCAGAATTTATTTCCTTGTGTTTGTATGACCAAGGTTCTCAGCTTCTTCCTGGCTGTCAGCTGGAGGTTGTCCTCAGGTCTTAGCGGCCACCCTTACCTCCTTGTATCTCTACCATACCCCTTCCATGTAGGCAGTTCTCAATCACAGCATGGCGGCGAATTTGTCTCATTCTTGTCTGCTAAAATAAAGTCTTATTTATCATAATATAGTCATGGGAGTAAAATCACATCACTTTTGCCATATTTATTGGTTAGAAAAAAGATATAGGCTCCTCCTACACTCAAAGGGAGCACATAATACAAAGATGTGCAATAATGAAAATATTAATAAGCAACATACAAACTGAATCAGAATCATTCGTATAACCTACATCAGCAGCACCAGCATTTCCTATGAACTTGTCAGAAATTTGAATTTCTGATTTCTGACAAGTAGAGAAGGAGAAAGAAAAACTCCTGACAATGTCTTAAAACCCTGGAACCAGACACAACTGATCCAGTCAGCTATCACCTTGGACTTCCTATGAATGTACAACAATAAATTAATTTATTGAGATATTTATTGTTTTAAATGGTTTCAGTTAGGTTTGTGTCATTCATAACTGAAAGTGTCCTGACAGTCTTATGGAATCAAACTCCGGAAGTGGGGTCCAGCAATCTGTGTGTTAAGTTCTCCAGCTGATTCTGCTGCTTGCTAACTGTTAAGAACCACTGATCTGCATGGTGGATCTTTCCACTTTCTTAGGAGTAAGGTTTGCTGTATCACTTGATGACACCAGTAAATGAGCTAGGGAAAGTTTTCAAAATTAGATTATTTCCTCCAGAATTAAAATTATAGTTGTGAAAGACAGCAAAGAAGAGAAACCGAGAAGCAAGAGTCATTGTGTGAAGCGAGGCTAACACAGTTAAATCGTGTACAACGGTGTATGATTAAAAGATGGGAATTTGAGTAAGTGGGTGGTGAAACCAATTCCTGAGCTAAAGCACAGAAAGATACAGTGAATTTTTATCTGTTTTCAGTGTTTAGGGTCTTGGCTCCAGCACCAGTAATATAAAAGGGGAGTAGACAATAAATGTTGGTGTTTTTATTCAGAGAGAATCTATAGAATGAAATGACAAAAAGCTGAAATATATCCACATTCAAGGGGCATATGGAGAAAGAAATCAATAAATGCATTAAAAATTCAGGAGGGAAAACTCAAGAGATATATCTTGGGAGTTTAGGAAAGGGATAGTTAAAAAATAAAATAGGATGTATAGATCCAGGATTTTAAGACATTATCAAGAGTCTCTCTCTCTCTCTCTCTCTCTCTCTCTCTCTCTCTCTCTCTCTCTCTCTCTCTCTCTCTCTCTCTCTCTCTCTCTCTCTCTCTCTCTCTCTCTCTCCCCCCCCCTCCTCCCTGCCTCCTGCCCTCAGCAGTTCCAAGTTCATCTTTTATTCCAGTGTGGGTGAAGGGGGAACATGACTTTCTTTCCCCCAGCATCTATAAAAATTCTGAGAACAGACTCTGATTGGCTTGGTTTACTTAGATCACACAACTACTCCAGGAAGGTAAACTTCATCCCCTGGCCAGCTTGCATCACGTGCCCACTCTTGCAAAGGAACTGAAATAACCAGTTAATGGATAGGCCACCGGAAACATGGTTATTGTGAGTGAGGTAAGTTCTGAGAAATGTCCCTTGGTTTAGACAGTCAAAACATCATTGATGCCAGAGCTATTTTGGTAGCTAGGTAGCTACAAAAGGAAGATTGTGCCCTGGTTGATGTGGCTCAGTGGACTGTGTGTTGGCCTAGGAACCAAAGGATGACTGGTTCAATTCCCAGACAGGGCACTTGTCTGGGTTGTGGGCCAGGTCCCCATCTGGGGGCATGCAAGAGGCAACCAGTTGATATTTCTCTCACACAATGATATTTATCTCTTTTTCCTTCCCTTCCCTCTCTCTAAAAATAAATGAGTACAATTTTTAGGAAAAAAGGGACATTGCATTGGTCTGAGAAGTATAAAGAAAAGGAGGTGTGATGAATTGCTCATGTCCTGTCCACTGTGTCATGGTCTCTGAAATGGCTTTTCACCCAGAAAGTCATCAGTAGCCACCAGTCAACGTTGTCTTACTTTAAGTTCAGTCACTACCATGGTAAATGAGAATTTAAAATTACTCTTGTTTTCTCAACTGAAATAACTACCATCATTCCAAAACAAGAGATTCTCTCTCCTAGCCCTGTGTCCTCCACCTACACACTTACCCAAGGACCGTGAAGTCTACATGGGTCCAGGGTCATGCCCCAATTTCTACACTGTGTCCTGGGTTCCAAATTCTCTGAGTGTCCCCAAGTCCACTCACAAGGCTTATGAACTTATCCTCTCCATGTTATTCTTGCAGAGAAAAGATCATACTCTAGCTGGACACAACCCTTTGTCCTACAAGTAAATTTTCGCTGTCTGGAGACAATAAAAATTTAGAAATATGGACTATGATAACCGATCACAGAGGTGTGAAGCATCTTACAGTGAAGCAGTTAGGACGTGGAGCACAGAAGAATGTTATCTGCTTGGTCTCCACCTTCCAGCAAGAAACTTTAAGAAGTCCAAGAAATTTGAACTTTTGGCCTTTCAGGTCAATATGAACATATATTTGTCAAAGTAAGAGAGTTGTCTATATTTTATTTAACGCCTGTCAGTGTGGTTAATGGCTTTTAAATATTTAGACATATGTTATATAAACCTCTGCTTACATTCTGGCCTCATGCTTCACAACTGTTAAGGGATAATTATATATGTACTAGGGACAAAGGATATTATATATTGTGATTCTGGTAAATTTGTTAGTTATAAATTATTTATAATGAATACATGATACTCTATGCTATAAAGTTGTAGGTCAAGGGTTATTTTCAGTAAATGATCACGCCTATGCTTGTATCCATGCCTTTGGGGAGTTCTTCCCATACTGATGTTGGTCTTAGCTATGGGAATTGCCTTGGCCAGTGAGATGATATCAATGTAATATAAACAGAGACTTAGAAAGTGTTTTGCATTGCCGCTTGCCATCTCTTCTTCCTCAGGGATTTCTATCATGTGATAAATCTTGAGTTAGAAAGTTGGATGGTAAAAGGCCCACAGTCAACTTATTGAATCACCACAGCGTGCTATCAGACATGTGAGTGAGGCCATCATAGGCCCTCCATCCCCAGGTGAACTGCTATCTGACTGCATGGATCAGCTGAATTAGGCCAGCAAAGAACACTCCAACAAAAACTGAGAAATCGTAAGTATTTACTGTTGTAAAGTCACTAAATGTTGAGGTGGTTTGTTTCACAGCAAAACATATACCTTTTAAATTTACTGAAACACATGCCTAGGACTTTAACTCTTAGTTCATTACTCATTTTCTTCTGGTATATTCTAAACCCCATGACATGCCAGATCTTCTAAGATCTAATCTATGCTTGCCTCTTTAGACTTGTCTCTTATACCTCTCCCGATCCCTAATCTTTGCATCCCATTTAATGCTATTTATAGATGTTTGCAAGCCTCCAAATACCTCAAGTTGTTTTATAAATCATTAACTTTGATTTTACTACTTAATACTATTTAAATGGCTCTTCTGCTCCATGGGTTGATCCCCATCAAGAGGTAAGTATCTGCTTATATATTCCAAGGCCTATTTGCTATCTTTGATTTCTTTTTTGATACACTCACATAGAATAGTGCATTATCTCCCCTCATTGAACTATAAATTTTTATTGTATCCATTTATGTAAATACATTGCTCTCTTTTTATTACATTTTAAGTAAATTGGCCCCTTAACAGCATAAACAATATTACCTAGTTCTTTCTGTATCCTCAACCTCTAACTGACCTTATGATATGCACTTCATGCAGATTTATTGAATGACAGATGAATGAAGGAGGGAAAAATGAACAAGAAAAAATGAAAGGAAACAATGTACACAGATTTCTCCTTAGTTTGTTCCCAAAAATGAGATGGAAGAAAGATAATGACACAAATCAAGGAAAGAAAATATGCTCAATTTAGTTATCTTTTCATAGTTATAGATATTTTTGTAGTTGTACCTTGTACTCTTTTATCTTTTAAAAAGTTTTCTTGAGAGACTTCCTAGAGCATAGTTTTATTATGATTTAAAAGACTCAAAATAGAAGCAGGAGGATTAGATTTTGAATTAAGTACCTTGAAGATGATGCAGTTGGATTTATTAGACTCCCTGGTAGTCTGCATGGAAGGATATTTATGATTTCCAATATAAGATGCAAGGATATTGGTGTGCTTGCACGTAGAAAATTGAGAACTTCCTCTACCAAATGGGCACTATTTACTCCATGAAGTTTAGGCAAGTAGAGAAGATTTTCTGCTAGAAATGAAAGGAAAAGAGGGAGATAAGAGGAAAGGAGAAGTTCAGTCAAGGTCTAGAGCAGCCAATTATTTGACCTTGACAGAGAGCAAAATGATATTTAAGGAATATGTAGGCAACTTGAACCTTTCCATGATCTTTCTTTGTAGGCCAACCTATTTATTATGGTATTCATTTATTCTTGTTGTCTGTGTTCTTTATTTGTTTCTTCTTTACCATTCATGTTTCCTCATCTTGTTTCAGAACTTTGTTTATATTTTTGGAGAATAGAATAGTGTCTGAGTTTGTGTAATTCTTTTTTTAATATATCTAGAAATTTGTTTGCAGTTATAATTAGCTTATGACTGAGGATGCTTGGTTAAAAATGGTTTCATAGTTTGTAAACCTTTTGATTTTAATGATACCAAAACTTCCCATAACCATTTTGCTTTTAGTACCTTTACCTATTTTATGAAAAGTTCCACAGTGAAGATTTATTCAGCTTGAGTCATTCAGCATATGCAAAGATTAAGTTGACAGAGTTGTTGTGATAGAATTAATATGCCCTTTATTCCTTGGCCTAGAAAGATATGAGTAATTGAAATCTGGCCCTTTCCCTCACCTTCAAAACAAGCATCTGCAACTTCTCCAGAAAAGAAATTCTTGTTTCAGAACTAGCTTATAAATCTCTCATTAGGGTATGGCTGTATCAATATGTAGCTCTAAAATAAGTACTTCAGAGAAAAACGTTTTGGGAAGAATCACAGTGAAATGAAAAATATCCAGATGTTGGAGTTAATAAAAAAGCCTGAGTTTAAATCTTAACTTTGCTTCTTATTAACTCTGAGACCAGGATCATGTTTCACACTCTCTCTTAGGAGTAGTTTTTGGATTTAATACAAGAGGGCGACTGCTAGCATTAACTGAAATAGCACTTCTAGAGTGGAGAGCAAAACGTACGGCGTGTAATAGGCACTTGACAAATGGCGTGCTCCCCCTCCCTTCCCCACTACTTTCAACAGCAGCAAAGAAGAAATTTACCAATATATGGTCATTTATTTGGGAATAGGTATTTCTTTATGAAGACACAGAGGTTTACGTGAGTTGTGCCACGTGCGGGGGGTGTTTCACTTTAAACGTTACATACAAACGTAGTATATGCTGATAATTTACATTAAAATGTTAAATTGCTTTGAATCTTCCTTAGAGGAATCTGCCTTTGCAGTGCCTCATTTACTTCTCTGTTCTATGTCTCAGTAAATTCATAACAGGTGTTGGAATCTAGCTGGGTAAGCAAAATATCCGAAGGCTATTCAAGTATGTGAAGAATCTTCAAATATATTTTGTCCGAAAAAGAATGAGCAGTGGAAAATGCATGAAGAACATTTTAATGGTAAAAAGTATGATATATCATATGTGTATTTCAACCTGGGAGACATTTGGAATGAAATTTCTAGGTTTATTCAGGACACAAAAAAAGAGAAAAGGAAAGAGGGAGAGAGAGAGAAAAGAGGGGAGAAGGGAGGAAAAGAGGGAGGGAGGGAGGGAGAGAGAGAGAGTGATAGAGAGCTAACCTATCATCAGGTTTAATTTGTACTCCTAAGGACAGCCTATCACCTATTCACTTCCTTTCAGCCTTAGACAGCATACTGCCTTTTAGATCTCCTCTTTACCTGAGGACATAGAAAAAGGAAGTGTCATAACAGTATCAAGAGGGACCTCTTTAAGAACAGAAAGTCTAACCAGACCTTGCAGGTATGTTCGGACTGTGTCAGCATAAAAGAGAGTGGAAGGCCTTTGGGAACTGTGGGAACAGCTCTCTCTTCTTTAGCCCTGCTCTTTCGTCTCATGCAAGCAATTTTTAGAGTTTGATTCTAGTTCCCTGAGCAACTGAGTTGCCTGGACTTAAATTCTAGAGCAAAAAATTGCCCTTAAGTGTCTATCATGAATCAGTGACAACAAGAAAGCAGGCAGAAAAGGTCCTATACTCGGGAATTTTGAACTTAGTGGGTAAGACAGACTAAAAACAAAATATGCTAGTAAGATAAAAGTAAGATGTATGTAAAAGACAGGATATTTAAATATAAATAATAATAATGCCTTCCTAGTTCCATTAACCGAACTTTCCATAATATTGAATAAGCATAATTTTACAGCTCTAATCTTATCCCTAGATGCTTAACCTTGTCATTGTATATCATTTATTTCCTTGAAAAACCTGATTTTGATGGCCAGGGAGGAAAAACACATCCAGAAGTTTGGATGAAGACCAGTAGTAAGGGTGCAGCCTTACTTCTTTGTAATAATAATAACTGCTTCTGTATGTATTTGGAGAAATGCAGGAACCAGCAGCTCCTGTGATTTTTCACCAGTTAATTCATCTAGAAGAGCTGAGAAAACTGACTGGTGTCGAACCAAAGATTTGGAGTCTGAAAGCCTGCATTTGAATTTCAGCTCTGTCTTATGTGCTGATGATTTTTGACAAGTTACTAAATTTTGCCAATCCCAAGTGTCTTCATCTCTAAAAATGGACACTACAGTAGTACCTACATCACAGGATTAAGGATTAAGAAGGGCGATCCACATAAAACACCTAGCACATTAAGTATTGTCCCCAGATATTAGCTAGTTTTACTAATGAAAAATGTTTTGAAAACTACAGCAGTAAAATTATTTTTTCATTTACTCCATCTGTAAATATTTCTATCCGTATGTGCCTGACTGTAAGTGTAACTGAACACATGTCCGGCTGCCTGCTGCTACAAAAGTCAATATTTGAGAGGCAGGTGCTGAGGTAAAGAAAAGTGCTTTTATTCAGATGCTGGCCACTTGGAAAATGGGGGATGGTCACAAAGCCCATCTTCTGAAAAAATAAGGCCTGTCTCAAAGTCACTCTCCACCTCTCAGTGGAGGCAGATGTTTCTGTAACAAGAGAGAGGGGAACAGAACAAAAAGATCAAGGGAAGGATTTGAAAAGTTCTTTATGTGCAGAGAGCACAGTCCATTCCAGTAAGGCGAGTGGTGATCCAGGGTGCATCATCCTCGTTCAGTCATCCTGGCTTCACGTCATCCTGACTTTACATCCTCCAGGTTCCACAGTTGAAGGTCAGCAAAGCTCCTGGAGCTGGGATATCTAAGGGTCAGAGTCTGTATCTTTTGAAGTTCCTTCCTAGGATTCTTACACAGACTTGCTGTTCATCTACAAGCCACACCTACTCAGAGTCAGCTTTCACAGAAACAATGTCAAAAAAAATGGTGGGTTGGGTTACAACTCCTCACTATTACAATTCCCCACTGTTACACAAGCAGTTTGCAAACTATATAGAGTATGATAAAATATTGAGAACATAATCAAATTTGTTTTTAAAAGCATATACTGCACATATATGTCAAAAATGTGTCCACATTTTTTATTTGAAGCATTTACTTTAATTACCTTTTACTTTCACTTTTATTTTTCCTTGACTGTTGCTTGTGAATAGCATTGTCCCGGGGACAGGGGAAACACCAAGAAAATCTTGTTGAATGGATGAGTAGATGAATGAATGAATTACTAAAGTATTAGATAAAGGTAATCACTATAATAGAAATACAGAAAAGGGGCAGATTCACAAATTCTGTAATATAGAATAAAAATAGGCATAAATGTAGATATCTGGAAAAGTACATTTTGTTCACGATTCCTCTCACATTTAATATCATCAACATTTATGGAGCAGGTAATTATTATGGGAACATAGGCAAAGAGTTATATACAATCCAACTAAAGAATTTCTTTAGCTCATCAGTGGATGAATGGATAAAGATAATGTGGTATGTGTACATATATAAAATATATACTATATATGAATATAATGGAATATTACTCAACCATAAAAAATAATAAAATCTTTCATTCTTTACAGCATGGATGATCTTGAGGACATTATGCTAAGTAAAATACATCAGACAAAGACAAATACCATATGATCTCATATGTGGAATCTAAAAATAAAAGCTGACAAACTCTAAGCTCATAGGCACAGAGAACACATTGGTACCTGAGAGAAGCAGGGTGTGCACGATAGGTGAAATATTTTAAGGGGGCCTAAAAGTATCAACTTTCAATTATAAAGTAAATGTCCCAGAGACATAATGTGCAGCATGACGATGCTAATTAATAATGCTACATATTTGAAAGTTGCTAAGGGTATATTTTTTAAGTTCTTATCACAAGAAAAGTTTTTGCGTAACTAGGTAAAGTGACAAATGGTATCTAGACTTAAAGTGATCATTTCACAATGAATAGTAATATCAAATCACTGGGTTATACAACTGAACTGAAAATAATGTTCTGTGTCAATTATACTGCAATTAAATAAAAAGAGATACTACTGGAAGATCTCTTCAAAACATTATAAATACACATAATTATAAAACTGTGTGCATAGTACATGCTGAGGTACGTCGATTAGAAAATGGCACCAATTTGTCCATCCTCCCTATATCCATATACTTTATAATATGAATTTGCTGCTCCTCTCAATCAAAGCGGGGGAAGAATTAACACTTGCTCTTGCCAAAAGAGTGTGTGGAGGGTGACCTTGTTCTAATTCCAACACTGGGTGGTGAATCGATTGCATGTTTCCTCCTCTGGGACCCTGACACTACCACCTGAACAGACCCAACCTACCTTCCCGTATGACCAGAGGAACATGAACCACTCAAGTCACAGCTGAAGACAGTTACTCATCACAGCAGTGAGCCCCCACGTGATCTACCTGGTGATGGCAGAAACCTAAGTAAAACAAAACAAAGCAAAATCAGCCATGCCTGGATTATATTGCCAGAGTTGCCAGGCTGATCAACTGTAGAAACCTACATACAATGACACATTCTTATAACTTTATAACACTGGATTTTAGTGTAGTTTATTATAGAGCAATGTATAACTGATTCACTTAGATCTTTATATGGAATCAGTTACATAACATATGCATGCTAATTTACACAGCATGCATGAAATATGTTTACAAATTTACATAGATATGTATAAGGGTGTACCCTTAAAAATGGAATTATCTTTGGGGTGTGGGCCCCTTGTAGTGCAGGCTACCCCCACTAGGTGAGTATTCTAGGAAAAGGTCTATATCAGTGTACCAGCTGGCATTGTTGTGAGAGACTGCATTTGGCTTCAGTGAATTTTCGTTTTTTTTTTTGAAGACTCTTTCAGTGTGTTTGCCCATTTCATGATGCGTGATTTACACGCACACCTGCCCACACTGTGCTGAGTGTTCAGCAGTTTTGACCAAAAATGGCATAACCCCATTGCCCTACCCTCCCTATTCACCTGATGTTGCCCCCAGTGACTTATT
>PVKM010032776.1:0-16256 GCA_004027735.1 Carollia perspicillata
AGGTTACAGTGAAATCCACCTGCAGTTTTGACTAATGTTTGCTTGATGTCACATTATCTATGTCAATCTCTGATATACATGAACATTTTACAATACGAACAAGTTTGCAATTTATCTGGGATTCAAGCGAGGAATAATTTTTCAGTAATTGCAGTGCTTAGTGAAAGTCTGCCCATTACCCGTATATCTAAGGTACTGACTTTGTCACATTTTTAAATAACATAAGGCACTTGAAGCTGTTCCTACATTTTTCTATCTTGTTTCATTGCTCAGTATGTATACACCAAAATCAAAATTTAATTGTAGAGTCTTTATATCATCTTTCAACATTTAGTAGGGAACAGTTCAATATCTTGTTCTTCTTCTACAAGATTCCCCATCCATTCATGTTTCTTTTCTTACAAATGAGCCTTAACCCCCAGAATATCTGATGGTATTTTTACACAGAGTATATTAAATATATAAATCATTTTTAAGAATAACTGACATTTTAATGGTATTGAATCTTTGTATTCATAGAAATGCTATGGCCTTCCATTTATTCTGTTTGGATTTTGTGCCTTTCAGGATGTTATATAGCTTTTCTCACGGAAAATTTTAAAATTACTTCCTAAGTTAATGTTATGATATATTTTTCTATTTTGTTGTCAGAGACAGTCTTCCACTCTTTTATATTTTCTAACTTGTTTGTATTTGAATACATGAATATATGAAGCTTTTTGTAACCTGCTACTTTTCAAATTTTTTTTACTAAACTGTCTTATTAACTTTCCTTTTACTATTAGAGGTTTTCCAAATATAAAATCACATTATCTTCAAATACAGACAGCTTTACCTTGCATTTCCTCATCTGTATGACTCTAATTGATCTATTTTTATCTAGTTCCATTGAGTAATTATTCTGACATAATGTTAAATAGAAGACCTTTCCCCCAACTTTAACAAGAAAGACTTTAGCCCTTCTGCATTAAGTGCAACAAAGGTTTTGGGAGTGAAACACACACATGCAGGCATATTATAGTTCAAGGAAGTATCCAACAATTCCTCCTTCAATTTGCCTTTTTCATGTGATTGAGTGTTGAATTTTGTCAACTATATTTCTGTGTCTAGGGTGACAATCCTGTTATTTTTTTCCCCAAACTCTATTACTATAATGGATTATATAAATGGATTACCTAACATTGACCTACCCTTATATTTCTGGAATAAACCTACTAGGTCATGGTTTCTTAAATTTAATGCAGTATGAAATTATATTTGCTGATAATTTATTAAAGATTTTTATACCAATACTAATGAGTGAAATGGGTCTATAATTTTTTTGTTGTTGCAATCTGCCAGCTTTGGGAAGCAATGCTATACAATGTACAGAAAGAATTTTGAAATTTCCCATTTTTTATATACTCTAGTTTGAGTAGAATTGAGATTATTTTATCTTCCACAGTGTGTTAGATATACACTGTGAAGCCACATGGCCACTTGAGTTAGTGGAGTTCTTTAACTTGTTTGTTCTATTGTAATTAGTCTGTGTGCGTGATCTGTGTCTCCTGAAAGCAATTTTGTTAAGTTGTTTTTTTCTTTAAAAATAATTGTCAATGTAATTTATTTACCATTCAGTTGTTTCATCTACTGTGAAGTGTGTTTTGACCAGTGGAGTCTTATAAACATGATGCCAGCTGAGGCCTGCAAAGCAGCTGCCCATGGAGGCCCCCTCTCTTTCTACAGTCGAAGTATTGTGACCACCCTGCAAGGAGCCTGAGCCAGAGGATGAATGGCCACACGAAGAAGAACTGAGGTGCTGCAGCCATCAGCCTCCCAACAGTCAGACATGTGAGTGAGTTCATCTTCGATGGTCCAGGCTCTAGCAGATCAGAAAGCCCAATAAATATTGGCCACACCAGCCTAAACCAGCAGGCCATCTAACCAAGCCACAGGGAGAGCGGTGAGGGAGGCAATTGTTAAGCTGCCAATATGAGATGCAGAACTCAACATCAAACAGAATTATGAAGTTCTGCTGGGTGAACTATTTAAATAGTAATTGAAAAGGCTATGCTTAAATTGATACCTGAAGGAAGGAAAGAGCTAACTTTTTGAATGAGGTAGAGGTGGGATGGGACTTAAAGTGGAGAAGAAAGAAAATAATAAATGCCCAGGGTGGACCTTTCAGACTACGCAGGGAAGTGTCAAACGACACCTGGGGTTGGGATTGTAAGAGCAGTGAGAAGCCATTTAAAAGGGCCATCTGGAGGCATGGGACATGATCTGATTTTTAAGGGTTTTGTTTTTGTTTTTTCAACAAAAGGCAATAGGGAGACCCCTGAAATAAATCGCTAGTTACTTTAACCTATGCTTTCCTCCATTTTTAGTCATTTATTAATATTTAGTTTCTGCTATGTACCCAGCATATACTTGGAGCTAGTCATTCAGCACATAGGAGCTAGAAATACAAAGAAGGATGATAAATGGCTTCTGTCTAGTAGGACAACAAAATACAAATGAATACTACTACTACTAATTAAATGAAATTGGAACTTTGTTTATACCATGGGTTAGGTGCTAAAATTATCTTACACTTTTATAATTTTAGCTATTCACTTGAAATGTGAATATTGAACAAGAATAGAAAAAGGGGGAGAGTGGAACCCTTCAAAAAATAGAAAATAAACAAAGGTCATAGCCTAGGCATTGTCGTGAAATGTGCAAGCTCAGCACCTGTAACTTGTGTGGAAGGGAAGAAAGGAAAAGTTTCAGTAGCATCTGGGGATGGACTATAAAGCCAAAATGCCAGTGTCTAGTGGGGAAGAAAGGGGTAAACTCAGTTAAGGACAGAGAGGCCAGGCCTCGACCTTCAAGAAAGAATCATTTTGTTGGTAGCAGTTCAGGCTTCTGAAGGTCTGGGCATACCTGGTGGTGTCAGAAGAGCAGCACCCTGGTGCGGGGGGAGGGAGCAGAGTGAAGTCTGCCCAGCAACATCAGCCCCAGCGCAGCCCCATGGATGGAGCGTTCCCAGTTCCCAGTCTGATCTGACACAGTTGACTCAAGGACAGAGTGGGGCTCACAAACTAGGCTGCGGTTTGAAAATAGACTCTCTGCAGGGTGGCAAAACCAACTGTCAAAAGTGTAGGAGTTGGGTAACTAAAGTAAAAATTCAAAGGAGGGGAGATTTTAAAAGTTGGGACATTCTACTGTAATTGAACTAGTTTTGATGTTCTGGGTCTCAGCTGTGTCGTTGGGGTAACAGAGAGTGGGGGAGACTGTAGCTAACTGGAACATGCAGGCCTGACTGAAGGCAGCTCCGCCAAGACTCCGGCCACTTTTTAAGCGCGGAATACAGTTTCAGTGTCAACACAGCTTTTTTTTTTTAACTCTTTGCATATATTTTATTTTTAATAATTTTTTATTGGTGTTCAAATACAATTGTTTCTATTTCCCCCCCACTGCACCCCACCCAGCTGGCCCATCCCCATCCCTCACCCTCGATCCTGCCCCTCTTTGGTTTTGTCCATGGGGCCTTTATACGTGTTTCTTGATGGCCCTTCCCCTATTTCCCCCATTATCTCTTCCTCTGTCCCCTCTGTTTACTGTCAGTTTGTTCTTTATTTCAATGTCTCTGGTTATATTTTGCTTGCTTATTCATTTTATTGATTACGTTCCACTTAAAGGTGAGATCATGTGGTATTTGTCTTTTACCACCTGGCTTATTTCCCTTAGCATAATGCTCTCCAGTTCCATCCATGCTGTCGTGAAGGGTAGGAGCTCCTTCTTTCTTTCTACTGCGTAGTATCCTATTGTGTAAATGTACCATAGTTTTTTTTTTTGTCCCCTCATTTACTGATGGGCACTTAGGTTGTTTCCAGCATTTGGCTAATGTAAATAACGCTGCTATGAACATTGGGGTGCATAAGTTCTTTTGAATAGGTGTTTCTAGAGGAGAACATAGGCAAGAAAATCTCAGATATTCCACTGCGTTTGATGTTTCAAGAGAAGTCAGTAGATAACATAAAAATATTCTAATTTTTATTAAAAATGTAACTTTTGAAAATTTTGATTGCTTTGTGCCTCCTGCAAAAAAATAAATGAACAGCCCTGATTGGTGTGGCTCAGTGGTTGAGTGCCTGCCTGTGAACCAAAGGGTCGTTGGTTCAATTCCCAGACAGAGCACATGCCTGCATCATGGGCTGGGTCTCCAGTAGGGGGTGCATGAGAAGCAACCACATGTTGATGTTTCTCTCTCTCTCTTTCTCCCTCCCTTCCTTTCTAAAAATAAATAAATAAAGTCTTTAAAAAAATAAATAGAGAACACAATACATCTGTATACTGAAATAGATCTTAAAGTCCCCAGTTAAGACTTGTGATCTATATAAATTTCAGTTGAGCCCTTGCCAGGTTGCTATGTGGGTTGGAGCATCATCCCATACACCTAAAAGTCATAGGTTCAATCCCCAGTCAGGGCACATACTGGAGGCAGCAGGTCAATGTTTCTCTCTCACTCCATTTCTTTCTCTCTAAAATCAATAAAAATACCCGTGGGTGAGGATTAAAAAAAAAAACTGTTTTTCTGTTGAATGGGTCAGAAAGGGGCAGAATCTGAGAAGTGATGTTTTCAGTAAGAAAAAGTTCTGTTCCACCAGAGGACAGACAGCAGAGAAGCTGGGCTTAAAGAAAGCTGATAGACAGAGAGGAACCATGCCCTGGCGGTGGCGCCTAACAACAGCTAGTGTCTGGGTGTCACTGGAGGTCAAAAGCCAACCTTGCATTTAGAACCATAAAGAAAAAAAAGCACAGGATGCCTTTGACTTCAAGAATCTCTTTCTTCTCTATCCTCTTTCTCTGGCTTTCGAAGAAAGGTTTTCCTCTCTGGTTCCTTTCTGAATACTTCCAGTTCCCCAGTCAAGTAAGTGCATTGCACTCTTCCCATTCCAGGATTTATTGCTTCAAGATTCTTCAAATGAACTATTTTCCTAACCTCAAAAGTACATCTTATGGCACATAAGGACATAAAAAGGATGTTCAACGTCATCAGCATTCAGGGAAATGCCAACTAAACCACAGGAGAAATTACTCCACACTCGTCAGTACGGTTGAAGAGAAGCATCGTGACAAGACCCAGGGCTGGCGCAGAGGCAGAGAAACCGACTCACTCACGTATTTTCAGCGGGAACGTAAAACAGTACAATCGCTCTTGAAAACAGTTTGACAGTTTCTTATAAAACTAAACACGTAATTAGAACGCGACCCAGTAATTTCACTTGTGGGCATTTATCCCAGAGAAATGAATACTTACGCTCACAAAGAAACCTGTGCACAAATGTTCTCAGCAGCTTTGCATAATAGTCAGAAACTAGAAACAACCCAGATGTCCTTCAGGAGGCAAACAGTTAAATTATGACAAGCAATCAGTAGAGACAAACTATTGACTTTTTAATTTTGTCCTTCTTGTTGGGATGTTTAATCCCTCTAGATTTCTGCTGTATAAATGGTGTCATAAAGAGGTTTGGCTGTATTTCTCCTAGTGACTATTCCCGGTACCACCTACTGCAAACCCACCACTTACTTCCCCCTGCTCCGAGCATGCGCATTTGTCATACATCAGATTCCCCACGGGTTCATTTCTAAGCTTTCCATCGTGTTCCCTGGGTCCAGTTGTATGTTCTTTAGCCTGCCCTTGAAGATTTTATTATGACAATTTTATACTACGTATTGCTGGCTGATCTAGTGCATTTCACCTCTTGCTCTTCTTTTTTACAGCTATCTGAGCTGTTCATGCATATTTAATATCCCATATACATTTTAGGATATGTCTGTCAAGTTCTGTAACAAATCCTGCCAGAAGTTTTACTGAAATTGCATTAAATTTGTACATGAATTTTGTGAAAATTTACCAAGTATTGCTGAGTTGTCCTACCCATGAACAAAGAGTACATTTTAATATAAACAAATGTTCACGTCCTTTAATAAAGTTTACATTTTTTTTCTGTAAAGTGCTTATTCATCACTTATTAGCTAAAGTCTTAAATACACATTGGTTTGTTTTGTAAGTAGTATCTTATTCTCTAGTATATTATCTAAGTAGTTTTTGTAGTACAAAAGACTACTATTGATTTGATACATTTTTCTTGATTAGGGTGACTAATTGGATTTGATTAGTGTCATTATTTTCCTGTTATTTCCATGGCTTTTTAGTGTAGATAATCATAGCATCTGCTAACTATTGCATTTTTTGCATTTGATCAAATGTATCACATTATGACATTTCCAAATCTTACACTTTTTGGTGTGGTTTTCCTGTCATACAGAATCAGTGTTATCTCAAACCCATTCATTTATCCATCAGGGTAACATTTAACACCATGGTTATATCATAATCTTAATGGAACGATCTCTCTAGCTTCTGCACAAAGTCTGATGTTGCTTTGTTTGGGGGTATAGTCCTGTGCCGGGAAGGCACTTGTTTGCCCTCGAACCTGCTCTTCGCTCTTTCCTGCTGCGGAAGCCCTTTACTACAGATGAAAGAATCCCCGTGGTGGCATGGTCTCCTGCCCTCATAGATTGTTCCCAGCTGGGTCTAGGCAAAGACACTGGCAGGTGATGGAACACAAAGACACAAGGAAAAGAGGAGACCAGAGCATTTCTTCAGTTTTCTCATGACTTCAAGAGATCACTTGTCTCTTTTGGTTCCCACCCAACAGCACTGCTGTGGTTCCCAAACTGCCAGGTGGCTTCAGCCCCTGGGTTCTAGAAATACTGTGTGCTGCCTGTAACCCCTAGGGTTGGGGTACCAGTGCCATCCCTTCCCTGTGACTCCCAATGTTGGGGTACTAGTGACTTTCTGCTTACAAACCTCTTCACTATCTCATACTTGCCATTCCATTCATTATCTGTATAACAAATTACCTGCATTAAATTTCTTTTTTTGTTTTTCTGATTAGTCCCTCAGAAAGCTGGATGAAAGTTAGAACTTTTATAGGGTTGATAAATCTTCTATGGCTACTGTTCAGAAAGTGTTTTCAAAATAATAAACAGGTATCACATTTTATCAAATATTTCTTCTGCACCATTTGAAATAATCTTATGCATTTTCTGCTTCAGTTTAGTAATGTAGAAGTTATACTGATAATTTTTCTGCTCTTGAATCCTCAAACCATTGGTTTCCCACTATTTCAGTTAAGATGGTTGGAATCTTTCTACTACCACTGACGACATAGGTTATGTCTGTGCTCCTTCAAACAAGGCTGCCCAGATGGCCCAGCGCCCCTCCTTTGTCACCCTCTACAGTCAAACCCGGCCTGGCAACAGCTTCTCCAGGTATCCTTAACCCTTACTGTTCCTCACCACAAGCTCGCCGATGAACAGAGGGAAACAAGCTTCCTTTTTGATGTCCCAAATCTCTCTGAACCACAGTCATGAATGTTCCTGAAGTTCATATACAATCAGTCCTTGTAAATTTTTATGGACATATTGTGTTGCCCCAAAATGCTGAGATCCTAACCCCCAGTAACTCAGAATGTGACTGTATTTGGAAATAGGGTCTTTAAAGAGGAAATGAAGTTACAATGAGGTCAATGGGGTGAAGCTCATCCAAAATGACTAGTAGGTATCCTCCCGATATGAGGAGGAGAGGAAGACGCCGACACACACAAGAGGGAAGCCCACATGAAGACACAGGCAGAAGGCGGTCCATCTCCAAACCAAGGAGAGCGGTCCCAGAAGAAATCCATCCTGCTAGCACCTTGATCTCAGAATTCTAGCTTCTGGAACTGTGAGACAGTGAGCTTCTCACACCGGGTTTAGTCACCCAGCCGTGGGTGCTTTGTTACTATAGCACTAGCAAGCCAATGCAGAAGCAGATGGTGGGAAAAGTGTGTATGTGTTGAGGTTGGGTGAACCGGGACATGGTGCTACCACAGAGGACAATTTATGAACTTACTTTCTTTCATCCACACATGTACATCAAAAAATATTTATTGCGGAAAATCCAATGTACTTAAAGATCATTTTCTATGAGTAAACGATACTACCATATGCCTTTTAGGAAAACTGAAATGAAAGTAATAGTAGCTGTAATACAAAATAATAGTAATAATAATATTTGAAAATATTAATAATAATAGAACCTGGTTACTGAACATGTATATCAGTCAAACACTGTCCTGTAAGTTTTGCAAGAATTGTTTTAGTTTTCATCCCCAGACTTGGTGAAATGATTTTCACGAGCCCCATTTAACAGATGGGGAAATGGAGGCTCACTAAGATAATAATACTTGCTCTAGAGAAATGCAGTAAATGGCCAAAGAAGACTTTACCTGGAGGATGAACTCCAAACTGCATTCTTTCCCATATGGTGTATATTTGTTTTTTTTAAATGATTCTGCTTCAGTAAATTTTTATCAGAAAGAATAAATGCAAACATGATTTCATTTAACAATACTGATAAAGTTGGAAAGATTTTAAACTTGCCCTGAGAGGAAAGTAAACCCATAATCAGCACAAGATAAATTGTCTTTATCTTTCGCAGAAATAACTGCAATCAGAGTTGTTCTCATATCTCAGTGATGCTGACCTCCTTTTTAATGGCATGTACTTCAACTTGAGCTCAGACAAAAACAAAAAGAAAGAAAGCAGACAAAATGGAATGTGGGCACATCGGCACCAGGCAGAACAATGCTCAGACTACCTAGCTTTAACAGTTTTATACTCCACAAAGATAATCTGTGTTTTACCTACATTGAAAAGTATATGAAAAATGTTTTAGCTCAAAAATTTTAACAATATTATCCAGGTTTAAGTGGATGTAAGAACTTCAAATCTCTACACAACTTAAGAAGTGGTGACAAAATATCCTAGTTGGAAAAAATTGAAACATAATTATTTAAATACACTAATCACATTAAAATGTTTTTGAAGATTGTGTTTTTACCTAGAATTATTTTCAGGTATTCTTTACTTAAGAATATTTGTTCAGTTTAAGAGGATAATGGGAATCATGTATTAATTTTATGAGAGCATTTTACTTCTACCTTTTTTATTTATTTCACCTAATGTAAGAGTGCTGTGTCTCACTTTCCTGTCATTAAGACTGTGACTGAGGTCTTTATTAAAGTACCTTCCCATTTACTATTTGCCATGTAAGTATAACATTCAGCTCTAGAGAAAGATGTAAAAGAAAAGCCTACGTAACTTAATGAATGGGCTTGAGAAGGTGGCTGGAACTAAACATTTGGAATAACAGTATCTTTCAATTACATTAATAAAGCTTTTATCTTTGGATAAGGATTTGTTAATGTTTTATAGGTGAGGTCTGAATAGAATTTGTCTCCCACCCACCCACCTACCCACCCACTATGCCTCCAAGATTACTATTGTCTGGGTTTTCATGCTATATTATTGCATTGTTCATGTTTTCAAAATAAATGTTATGACTGGAGAATCTAAAATCAAGATGTAATTAGGTCACAATAGTTTTAATTTATTTTTAAAGACTTATTTATTTACTTTTAGAGAGAGGGTAAGAAAGGGAGAAGGAAAAGGAAAAAAAATCAACCTGCGAGAGAAACATCCGTCAGTTACCTCTTGCACACTCCCATCCGGGGAACTGGCCCACAATTTAGGCACATGCTCTGACTGGGAATTGAACCAGCAACCTTTTGGTTTGTGGGTCTATGCCCAACATACTGAGCCACACCAGTCATGGAAAGTCGCAATGGTTTTTAAGAAACTATGGAGAGATTTAAAGTTGAGCAAACAACCTTCTTTTTTCTTCCACATAGAATTTACGTGAAGGAATTTTGGCTAATGCTGCCAGTATTCTCCAGGAGGATCATACGTACACTGGTACATGATGTAAACTCTTTTCTCACTCTCAGTGTACAGATGAAAAATTTAAGCAGTTGCCTGCTTAAATCTTCTGATTCATGAGTGAAAGGGTATATTAGTTATCTATATCTTTGCTCCATAACAAATTACCTTAAAATTTAGTTTAAGGCAACAAAAATTTATTATCTCACAATTTCTGAGGGTCAAGAATATGAGTATCATACTGATTGGCAGTGGCTGACCGTGTCCTCACAATAGGCATCCAACTCCCCTGCCCACCTGAATGAGTGACTCACCAGAGAGAACAGGCACAGAGCCCCAGTACTCCTCCAGTACTCCTTGTAGCCTTGTCTTGGAGAGGACACCCGCACCTCTGCCACATTCTATCCCCTGGAAGTAAGTCTCAAGTACTCAGGGGGCAAGAAAATGGGATCCACCTTTTGAAAGGTCGGTACGTGTTAAAGAACTTGCAGACATATTTAAAAACACTACCCAGAAAATTTGTCATAACCTATTATTGCTGTTTTGAGGTATGCATCATTTTAGTAAGAAGCACATATCTTAACTAAACATCTCAATGAATTAATATAGACATATATACCATACAGATCAAACTGAGGAAGATTTGCTGCACAGAAGACTCAGAAAGCACTATGATTTTAAACTATTATTTTACCTTTCAATGGCTACAATTTTTAACTACTGTTATCTGATATCAATCATCATAAATTACTTTTGCTGAACCCTAAAATTCACATAAATGAAATCATAAGCATATACTTTCTTGGTGCCTGCCTTCTTTCACTGAAAATTGTCCATGAAATTGATCCATATTATTTTTGTGGTTGAAGTTTATTCTTTTTCATTGTTGGGCAGCATTCCATTTTTTAAATGTGCCACAGTTTTCTATATCCATTCCACTTTTGATGGATATTTGGCTTCTTTATGAATTCTGCATTATGAACATTCTTTTCATGTCATTTGGTGGACAAAGGCACTCATTTCTGTGTGGTATTTCACTAAGATTAGAACTGCTGGGACATAACACAGGTTTATGTTCAGCTTTAGTGAATAATGAGAGGTTTCCAAAATAGCTATACTAATTTTCACTCCCACAAGCAGTGAACAAAAATTACAATTGTTTATATCCTGGTTAACACTTGGTGTTATCTATTCCTAAGATTTTAATCTTTCTAGTCAATAAGCACATTTAAATTGGCAGTTGCTTATTGTAAAACACATTGACTGCCTTTTCATATGTGTAAAGGCCATCTGGAGATCTTTTTTTGTAAAGTATTTGTTTGTGTCATTTGCCCATTTTTTCACCATAATGCCTTCCTCACATTAATTTATAAGCCTTCTTTGTGTATGTGAAGTATGAGTATGTGGTACACGTATCACAAGCATCTTTTCCAAGCCTTTAACTTGAATTTCACTGTCTTCCAACAGTGTCTTTTGATGAACATAAGTTCATGATTTGAATGAATCCTATTTTTCAGATTTTAAAGCCCATATTCTAATAACCTGTATGACTGAATACATGAAAAATTATAAACTTTAGAAAAAAATGAAAGCTAATGCCTTTTGCCTTCTAGATAAGTCATCCAAAATATAATTTCCACACTCAGATCTTCAAAAGAAGGAGTTAGCATGTTTTTTAAGAAAAAGAGAGAGGGTCAATGATTTTTCAATTCAAACATAAATGTCCAAGGGAAGATGAAATAACATAGTAGAAAATCCCAAGTTATAGCTGACAAAATCTTAGTACAGAAACAGTTTTAGGAGCAGAGTTTGACCCCTGTCAGAGACGGGGTGGTAGACCCCACAGGCAGCACCTGCCTGGTAGCCTAGCAGGAGTAAAGCCGGTAAGTGAGGACTGTGTCACTCTTGTTTACTTACTCATCTTGAACTCCTAGCAATGGCTGTTTTCCTAAAAAGTGTTAAAAGTGTTTATTTAATGAATCAATAGAAATAAGCCATTACTCAAAATAGAATATGCCTTCCCAGCAAAAAGACATCCTTTAACTGGGAAAATGTGTTTTGCTGTGTAAGGTAGAAATTTAAAGGGGGAAGTGATAAGAAGATATTTCAGTGAAATGCATATTAAAACTACTCTTATACAGAGATCAATGAAAACGAAGAGAGAGCCCAAAAATAAACCCTGCACATATAGTCACTTAAAATATGATGAGAGAAGCCCCGAATATACAATGGGGAAGAGACAGTCTCATGAATAAACTCCTGGAGAAATTAGCCACATGCACACACACGCAAAAAATGAAATTGGACCACTCCTTTACCATACACAAAAACACCTCGAAATAAATTAAACATGTTAACATAAGACCTAAAACCATAAAATCCCTGGAAGAAAAGCAGTAAACTCCTTGACATTGGCCTTGGCAATGATTTTTTTTTATTTAATACCAAAAGCAAAGGCAACAAAAGTAAAAGTAAACAAGTTTAATAAACTAAAAAGCTTCTGCACAGCAAAGGAAACCATCATCAAAATGAAAAGTGAACCATTTTTAGTTTTCTGAGAAAATTCCATATTGTTTTCCACAGTGGTTGTACCAGTCTGTAATCCCACCAACAGTGAACTAGAGTTAGTTCACTGTTAGTGAACTAACAGTGAATGGTATCTCATTGTGGTTTTAATTTGTATCTCTCTGATAGCTAGTGATATTGAGCATCTTTTCATGTGTCTCTGGATCCTCTGTATGTCGTCCTTGGAGAAGCATCTGTTCAAGTCTTTTGCCCATTTTTTAATTGGGTTGCTTGTCTTCTTAGAGGGGATTCAGACCCTGAAACACCAATCCAAAGGAACCTATGCACCCCGATGTTCATAGCAGCACAATTTACAATAGCCAAGTGCTAGAAGCAACCTAGGTGCCCATCAATAAATGAATGGATCAAAAAACTATGGTACATTTACACAATGGAATTCTATGCAGGAGAAAGAAAGAAGGAGCTCCTACTCTATACAACAGCATGGATGGAACTGGAAAGCATTATGTTACATGAAATAAGCCAGGTGGTGGAAGACAAATACCACCTGATCTCACCTTTAACAGGAACCTAAACAACAAAAAAAACAAACAAGCAAAATATAACCAAAGACACTGAAATAGAGAACAGGCTGACAGTGACCAGAGGGGAGAGGGGAGGGAATTTCAGGGGAAAAGGGGAAGAGTTTACAGGAACAAGTATGAAAGACATATGGACAAAAACTAGGGGGTGTGGAAATGGGAGGGAATGGGGCAGGCTGGGTGAATGAGCTGGGATGGGAGTAAAAGACAGAAAACTGTACTTGAACAACAATTAAAATACAAAAAAGTTATTACAAAAAAAAGTGAACCAAAATAATGGGAATAAATATTTGTAATCATATACTGATAAGTGTTGGTGTGCAAAATATATAAAGAACTCACACAATGCAATAGCTGAAAACCTCAAACAATCCAATTTAAATGAGCAAAATATCTGAATAGAGTTTTTATAAATAAAACATACAGGTGGCCAACAGATCCATAAAAGGGTACTCAAGGTCACCAATCCTCAGGGAAATGCAAGTTGAAACAACAATGAGATATCACCTCACACCTGTTAGAATGGTTATCAAAAACACAAGAAATAAGAAGTGTTGATGAAAATGTGGAGAAAAGGAGACCTTTGTGCACTGTTGGTAGAAATGTTGTAGTGCAGTCACCATGTAAAACAGTATGGAGTTTCCTCAAAAATTAAAAATAGAACTACCATGTTCCAGCAATTCCACTCCTGGATATTTAGCCAAAGGACATGAAGACACTAACTTAAAGAAATCTGCACCCCCATATCCATTGCAGCATTATTTACAGTGGCCAAGATATGGAAATAACTTGTGTCCATTGATGGATGAACAGATAAAGAAACAGTGGTGTACATACACGGTGGAATATTATTCAGCCATAAAAAGAAGGAAACTCTGCCTTTTACAGCAACATGGATGGACCTGAGGGCATTATACTATTGAACTAAGTCAGACAGAAACTTGCAGGTACAGAGAACAGACTGGTATTTGTTTGTCAGAGATGGGGAGTGGGAGTGGGCAAAATGGGTGAAGGGGATCAAAAGGTATAAACTTCCAGTTATAAAATAATTGTCCTGGAAATATAACATATAACATGGTGACTATGCTTAATAACAATGTATTGTATATTTGAAAGTTGCTAAGAGAGTAGATTAAAAATTCTCATCACAAGAAAAAAACTGAGATTATGTGTGGTGATGGATGTTAATTAAATTTATTATGGTGATCATTTCACAATATATACATTATGTTGTACACCTGAAACTAATATAATGTATGTGTCATGTATACCTCAATAGAAAAATAAAGTATAATATAGAAAATAAAATAAAACTACTCCATAGACAGAATAATGGCTTCACAACTATGTCCTAATCCTCAGAACTTTGAATGTGTTACTTTACATGGCAAAAGGACCTTTTTAATGTGACTAAGTTAGGATCCTGAGATAAGGTTGTCATGCCTTATCCACATGGGCACAATGTAAACATAAGAATCCTTGTAACAGGTAGGTCGACGAGTAGATCAAAATCAGGAAGGGAAGGTGTGACACAGAAACAAGAGGTTGGAGGGATACGAAGAAGGAGTCACAAGCCCAGGAATGTTGATGGCATCTAGAAGCTGAAAAAGGCAACAACAGGTTCTGCTCTCAGAGACTCCAGAAGGCACCAGCTCTGCCCACATCTTGCTTCTGCCCAGGTAGAATGATTTTGGACTCCTCCAGGACTGCAAGATAATAAACTTGTGATGCTTTAAGCCACTACATTTGTGATAATTTGTTATAGCAGCAATAGGAAACTAATACAATCTCAGTGAAAGGTCATCACATACTAGCCAGATTGGCAAAAATTAAATAGTCTGAGAGTGCTTGTGTGGCCAAGAGTGTGGAGGCAACAGGTTTCTCATACACTAATGACAGAAGTGCAAAAGGTGCAGCCACTTTGGGAAACAATTTGCAATTTAGCTAGTAGAGGGAAAGTCTTTGTATACCCTCCAATACAACAGTTATCTTTCTACACATGTGTTTCAGAGAAAATCTTGCATGGGTACATTAGGAATGCATGTGAAATACACTTCAGAGCAGCACTGTTTGTAATAACAAATTACAGAAAACATCCTCAATACCCACCGAGAGTCCATTGAAGAGAGAGTGTTACAGATTCGTAGAGTGCTAAACCATACAGCAGAGGAAGTATATGCACTAGAGTTATGTGACTCATTCTAGACGCATGTCCAAATCAGCTGACTGTCAAAGGACACAAAAAATTCCTTTTAGACAAAGCTTAGAGCAGACTAAGCTAAATAAATAACTAGGTATGAGTAGGTGCTTAAAAAAACTAAATGAAGCAAGGAAATGGGTATATAACTTCAGATCAGTGGATCTAGAGCTGGCAGGGCAAGGAGTAACTTCCAAGAGACTGACAGCTCCTGTTGTACTTCTTAAGCTGGAAAGCAGGTATTCCATTTTATTTAATTATTCTTTATATATATAATTGTTATATGCTATCTTTTGTTTACATGATGTATTTTAAAATATAAAAGGGCAATTCTCTGATATCTTCTATTTATTTTTATAATGTCCCCAACTAAATACTTGCACACCTTTTGTTAGGCTTGTTTTTATGAATCTTTGTTTTTGTTTTATTTTGCTATTATGAATGGTAGCTTTTTAAAATTATTTTTGTTGCCAGTTTGTAAAAATGCAACTGACTTTTATATCTTGTTCTTCCATCTGGAGACATTGTTAAACTCTCATATATTAATAATTTTTCTATAGATCATTTGGGTATTTTTATATAAATAATCATGTCATTTGTAAACAATGACAATTTGTTACTTTTCTTCTTATCATTAATAGCTTCATTATTTTTTTCTTGTCTTATTACAATGAATAGAAGTTTCAGAGCCATGCCTAATTTATATGATGATGGTAGCATTCCTAAGCTTTTTGCTGATTTTAGAATCTCATTACTGAGTATTATGTCACTTAAGGTTTTTGAAGACATTCTCCATCAGGTTTTAAAAGTTCTCTTCCACCTCTACTTTGCAAAAAGTTTATAATCAGAATCATTGTTGAATGGGATTAATGCTTTTTCTGGACCTACAGAGTTGACGATACAATTTTTCTCCTTTAATCACTTAAGATATAGTGAATTACACTAATAAACTCGTGAGGTTTGGTAATAATCTCTACAGCAGCCATACTTATATCTCATTTTCATGTCAAATAATGGCAATTTTTATAATTATATTTTGAGATCTATAAAGATATATAATGTGTGTATATAGACATCTGTATCTATATGAAACAGATAAAATCAGTCTCTAAAAGAAACATTAAAAATGGATGGGATGTATCTTTATATATTTTTTA
>PVKM010032777.1:0-16252 GCA_004027735.1 Carollia perspicillata
GGGCAAGGACTTTAACACAAATAAAGCACTCCTTCTGGGAGACAGACCTCAGCCAATGGCGGATGGACACAGGGGTACAAAAGCCCCCCTTGTCTCTAGGTGAGACTAGCTCTGTTCCATTATTCGCACTTCAGAGTTTCCCCGCAGGACCAATCGAAGGCGAGTCTCCAGGGAGGCCACACTCTTCCTCACCCCGCCCCCTCCCTATTCTGCCCCCCTCACCCTGCTTCGCCTGCGAGCGCATCCAAGATCAATCCCTTGAACAAAAATACCCATTTCAGGCTCTGCTCCTAGAGAATTGTAGCCTAAGACGCAGCGACTTTTGACAGTTTTGTTTACTGATATATCAAACTACCTAGGAAAAAAAGCATGGCACACAATAGGGACTTCGATAACCTGTTGAATAAAAGTAAAACTCATCACACTGAATTGTCACGCTTGGTTCCCTTGCTATTATTTATTTATTTTGTGATTTATTTTATTCACCTGAAATGATATTTTTCCCCAAGGAAGACAACATTGCCGCCATTGCTCCATGGCGCTGCGGGGGCCGGGCCCTGACAATTCCCTTGGCGAGGTGGCCACTGGTCCTCCGGAAGCGGACGCTCCTGTCACTGCTGTGCCACCAGCCACCTGAATGGATTCTCCACGGTGAACGTTCCCTGTGTCAGTCGCTCACCAGGCAAAGTCTCAGGCATTTGGATCTGATTAGCTGAGTCTAAGGCACAAGCCAAAGCACTGGCTGTGAGGAAAGCAGGGAAAAGTGAGACTCGGACCTCCAGCTCCTACGACGAGGGTCAGGCTCCGCCCGCTGTCCTCACCTGTCCTCGTGGCCAACTTCCCCAATCACGGAAGGCGGGTTCACATTATGAGGAGAAAAAGTGGGCTTGAATGCAGCTCGCAACACACGGTGCACCCCTCTTAGGTGCTGGCTGTGGTAGCAAAGAGGCCGTCTTTCTGCCGAGCTTGCCCCTCTGTTTGTGCCTTAACAGCTTCTTTCAACTCTCGTCCCTGATGGATTGGGAGCACAGAAGCCTGCCCACCTCATTCCTACCTCTTCCAACAGAATATTTTGTTGCTTAATTACTTCACTGGATTCTGTGACTCTCCACACCCTTTTCCCCTTTTTCCACCCCAATCAGGATGGTGACTAAATGTTTTCCAGTTACGAATTGCAGTGGGATGGTCTCCACTAGTCTTTCTAGTTGTCTTACTGACCTTCTCAATCACCATTTGTGACCTTCTGTTGTCAGAACCTAACACACAGCCCGGGAAGCAGCAGGCACTTAGGCACGAGGATGGGTAAATGCAGCCTTGAAGAAATGAGTTCGGAGCAAGTGGCCAAGGACGCTGTGGAAAATTACCTCTCTAGCTAATAATAGCAGAGAACACACAGATTCTGGCTCAAATCCTTGACGACGACTTGGACACAGCGTCCATCCATTCCTTGGGAAGTCATGTCTGTATTCGAACCTGAGCTTTGATTTCCTAAGGCTGCTGTGTCCCTGGGAAGTGTGGAGTGGGGGAAGGGCTGCACGGTTTCTGACTGCGTGGTGCGGAGGGAAGGGGGGTCTTCCCTCAGCCATAGAAGATGGCAGGACCACCCCCCACCTGAGAAGGGACAATGAGTGAGGAGCTTCACTCGGTTCTGACGCACCAGCCGCCGGACACTGAGCTAATAGCACGGGCTGGTTTCTCCCATGGATCCTTACTTGTTTCAGGGAGATGGGGAGCGCCCGAAGGGTTAAAGGAGTTCAGCATCGCTGCAGAGAGGCTAGTCCCAAGGCAAGATCCTCCACCCTGCCCATCTTTTTCTCCTTTTCTAGGCCTTCCCTTGTGGCTAGGAACCTTAAGGAAAGGCTGAAAGCTCATTATCAGGGGATAGAAATGTAAGCCAACAGGCATTACAATAACAAATCCTGCAGCAAAAAGCAGGCAAGACTCCTTCTTGCAAAGAATCCCGTGGAGTCGGGACTGGGCCATTTTCCAGCTGCAATACAATAGGAAGGCTTTTGTGGGCTTCCTGACATGTAAATCAAAAAGGATACTTCAAGACAAAAATGGGAGGCAGAACCACTTTCTTCACCATTGCCCCTCAGCCTGCTTTCCACAACCAGCTTGAAGGCTGAGAAGTTCTAATCTCGCAAGCAAACAGAGGGAGGTAAAAAGACTGGATTTGAAAAGACCTCAGGAAATGAGATTGTCAATAGCTCTGGACACAGCGCTGGTCAAAGGACTTGGGGAAGTTAAAACGAGATGAAAAAGAAAAGTCAAAAAATTACCCGCAGAATACATACGAAACAGGAGGCTGGAACCGGCGGACCTGCCTGTCTAATTTCTCTCCCTCTCCCCGTGGTTGTTTTAAAGGTCAAATGCAGGCCTCCAGGGGCTGCCGTTGACATGAATGGCAGTGCAGAGCTTCTGTTGGTGAATTTCAAGTTTAAACTGTATTAGCGTAAGTGACAGGGACTCTGCTTGGGATTTGATTCACAGGAGCCCACTGTTTCTGATGTTTTAGTAACAATTTGGGTAAATATGCCGAAACCAATATGTTCAGCCAGGTGCTGGGCAAATTTAGCCCAGCCTGGAATGGAGACCGCACAAATCTGTGTCCCAGATGGAAGACGTCGAGTTACAAATTAGTGTAATTGGAACAGAAGAAGTTTGACCAAGGGAAAGCCTGACGAGATCAAAGGCAAAGCAGAGGGGAAACTGGATACAGTTGCATTGCTGGTTCCTTAGAAGGCAAAGGGTATCTAATTACTTTATTCGTTTTTTTTTTCCTCAAAGAATCGGGTTGATGCTTTCACTCTTCCAGTTTGGCCTCAAACTTCCTCAAATTATAAGAAAGCTCTGTGTCACAGTGATAGGTGAAATACGAAGAAATTTTCCTGCATCATTATTAATCTGGGTGGGACCAGGCATGCAACTCCAAGCGTATTCAAAATCAGAACCCTATTTTTTTATTGTATTTATACCAGAGTGTCATCAAAGAAATATAGTTGTACAAGGTGCCATAATTTCTCTGTATCCCATCTACTTATTAGTTCCCCTGTGAAAAGTTGACATAAGTAGAGCCATTTTAAAACATCCAAAGCAACCATTCCGGGAAACCTGTTTGCACATCTTGCTCCTTGAACCTATGAGATGTTTGAACTGGGCAAAATAACCTTGGAGCTGGCTGGGCCAAAGCAACATTGTCTTACAATTGTCTGTAAAGCTAACAGGGAAGCAGGTATCCTCTCCACGAGGACTACTGACAATGGACATTCTTTCTGAAGACAGAATGAGTAACCAACCACGATAGCGACATAGCTGGTTAACACCAATAGAAATGCCTTTCTTCCATTCCTGTAATTACTTCCCTTTCTTTTCTCACCAAAAAACCCCTTGGCTTCACCCTAAAGTTGGGACACAGTTTGGGTGTCTGTCTGAATCTGTGTCCCAGAATTACAATTCTGTGATCAAAAATGAATTCTTATTGCTTCTTACTTTGGCTTTTTATTTTTAGGTGGGATCTTAACACATGCTGATTCTACTAGTATCTTGATCTTGAACTTTCCAGCCTCCAGAACTGAGAAAAATAAATCACTGCAGTTTATCAGCCACTCTGTCTTCGGTATTTGTGTCAACGCAGCCAGAATGGACTAAGACACGGAGAGAGGGTGAGAATGCAAGCTGAGCAGCTAGTTAGAAGGTGATGGCCAAAGTTCAAGTGCGTGATGCTGTTGGCATGGACTAGCATGACCATAACTGATGTGGAAAGAGGTAGAGAGGATATAACTTAGAGATGGAGTTGACAAGGAGTGCTGTTGGCATGGATGCAAGGCATTTTGGAAGAAAAGGAAATAATAATGAACTTCATCTAAGTATATACCATGTCCCAAGAGACTAGGCCAGGTGCCTTAAGCACAGTATGAAGCCATCACAACGAGTGAAACGACATTCTTCAGCTTATCATTCTCATTTTTTATTCTATTACATATATTTTTATAATGTACACAGTATGTTAACATTATATGTACATGTATATATACATAAATTCAATTATGCCTATTTGAGAGTGAATGCTCAAATATTTGTATCACTAGGTGCCCACTCAGAATGTTTAGAAACCACCACAAAGTGCAAGGCTTGAGCTAGTTATTAGATCTCTCTGGGATTAAATTTGATTGCCAATAAAATAAGGACCATGAATGTGAAGCTGAATATTTCTTAGACCCTTTCCTACTATGATGTTCTGTAAGTCTATCATTTTACATTTAGAAAGTAACTTCCCAAATCTATTTAAAAATACAAGTTAGAAATAGAACACAGAGCCAACTATGAGCCGTACCCGGGGCTAGCATCTTTGCATGTACAACCCATATAATCCCATAAGGAAAATATTGTTGTTCCCATTTTCTATAGGAGAAAACAGAGTCAGATGTGTAAATAAATGGCAGACAATAAAATGGACTCAGAGTTCCCATCGTGAAGGAATTGGGAATTTAAAACCAAGATCTGGCTCATGTCAAACTTCTCCCACTCCAAAACATTACCATTCTGCAGTAGAACATGAAATGTATGTTTGGGTTTTTATCTGATTTTATGTTTATTTTTTTTAAATGGTTTGTTTTATTTTCCTTTGGAGGTACCAAGGGTCTTGCCCGTTATCACTGTTAACATCTGTATTCCCAGTTTCTAATACAATGCCGGGCATTCCACATGGTAGCATTCCATAAATACTTGTGAAAGAAAAGATGAATGAATGAATGGATGAATGAATGAATGACATTGTAGAACATACCCCATGCCAACTAAAAAGCCACTCTTTTTTTAACAGAGAAACTCTTCTACTCTGCATTTTGATTTTGCCATAAAAAATAAATCCAGTACGAGACTTCCTTCAGATCTGTATTGTGCTGCATACAGAAGCAAAACATGCATTTAAATCACTTATATCTAACTTTTTATGGTGCCACTGAGAATGGTGTTCTTTTTGCATTTGCAGTTAAAGGGTAGAACAGATGGTGGGAGTTTAGTTTCAAGTGATGGGCACATTAAAATAACTTATGCTGTTGAGTGATTGTTCACTCTAATGGCTCCATTCATTATATCTGAGTTTGCACGCTCCAGAATACTTAGAAGGGAATGAGACTTCAGGAAATGTTTGCTACATCAGGAGATTTGTTGGATTAGGACTATGAATCCATAAACTCTATCTTTGGAAATGGGAGCTTGCTGGAGGCTTCTCTGTGTAGGATGTTTATTTCATGGAGCACCCACCTTGTCAAAGAACCTTTCCAGGAAGAGACCAGGTGTTAGGCAAAAAGGTTCAGGAAAAAGAGTGTCAAGTTCGCTTGAACCACATTTTTTCCTCCTTTTTGTCTTATATGTTGCTGGGCTTGACTAAAAACTAAAGGAGTACATCACCATTAAACCAGCATTATACAAAATGTTTAAGGGTCATCTTTAAGAAGAAGATAAAAAATATGAACAATAAAATGGCAACAAATACGTATCTATCAACAATTGAATTAAAAAAACAAAATAAACAAGCAGAACAGAAACAATCATAGATGCAGAGAGCATTTTGATGGTTGCCAGATCGGAGGGGTGTTTGGGGGGAAGGGCGAAAGGGGTGAGGGGATTGAGAAGAGCAAATGGGCAGTTACAGCATGGCCAAGGGGATGTGAAGTCCAGCCCAGGAAGTGGAGGAGCCGAAGAACACGTATGCATGACCCATGGACAATGGTGTGGGGATTGCTTGAGGGAGTAAGGGTGCTGGGTGGAGGGGGCAGAAGATAAACACTGGGACAACTGTAATAGCATAATCAATAAAATAGAATACTTAAAAAAAATTAAGAGTTATAAAAACAAGCGTAGAGACAGGATGAAAGAGGAGAAGCCACATTTGTTAAATCAGAGTCTAGAAGAGGGGCAGGCTGAGAACCCACAGCAACAGCTCCTCATCGCCAGGCTAACAGCGAGGAAATTCACGCCTGGAGCTGAGCCCCACCAGCCCTTCCTGTCTGTGGAGCTACCTCACGTCCACCTCAACTTGGCTGGCTGAGTGGTGGAGAGGAACACGTGCCCTGGACTGGAAATCAGGATATCCGAGTTGTGGTGATAATGGCTGTCAGTAAGTGCCAAGTGCCAGGGAACTCAGATGCATCAGCTCATCTAGTCTCTTCAACAGCTCAGTGACATAATTAATATTGTCTCTATTTTGCGATTGACAGACTTGAGCATGGCAAGTCACCATGCGACTAAGTGGTAGCTCTAGGATCCCAATCAAGCCTGTGTGTAAACCATTGTGTTTAACCCACGAGGGGCACGAGTGGTCTTGGAAGGCTGAGGAGTCAATGGGATTGGCAGAAGTGGTGAGAGAGAGGGTGGCCAGTCTTCAGTCAAAGTTCAACAGCAAGAGAGAGCTATGTAGCTGCCAAGAAGAATCAAATGATGGCGGAGGCTTGGGAAGGAGACAAGAGAAGAAGAAGGGAACAAGGAGAAAAGAGAAGGAAAGCTGAAGAGAGAGGAGATAATTAAGTGTGCCACAGGGCAAGGTGACTGAGTAGGTAAGAAGGGGGGAAACAGTGCATAGGCTGAGGATATAGCCTTGCAATGGAGCATGGGAAATTTTCCTGAAGGTAAAGCTGTGAGGATAAATTAGCACACAGGGACAAGGAGGTAAGGGACATCAACTCAAGTGGCTTTCATTGTTTTTAGGAAAATAGGAGGCAAGTCTGTGAACTGTGAAGGGGTTGGTGATTGGGAGGGAGCTTTCAGGAGAGTGGAGAGGTTTGGAACACTGCAGAGAACAGGAAAGAGAGCTGACTTAAGAAATGCACAGGAGTTGCCAGGCAACGTTGAACACCCAGGTGAGGTCAAAGAACTCGAATTCAAACACACAGTGGTCCCCGCTGGCACTGGGGGACTTTACACTGTAGTAGCCAGGAGTCAGGTGGGCCCTGCGGGAAGAAAGCTGGTTAGGTTGACCCAGGGATGGGGGCTTACAGTTGCTCAAACCAGGAATGACCTAAGACTCTTCCCTCTCTCTTGGCCTCCAGCAATCATCAGTCACCACATTCTGCTGAATCCAGCTCCTCAGTTTCCCTTGAAAGTGTCCGTTTCTCCCTGTACTTGAGGTCTTTGTCCAAGTTCAGATTAACATGGCATCTCTCCTGGATCATAGTGACAACCTGTCTTTAATTCTGACACTACATCTAGAGCCAACATTTTAAAAAGCAAAATGATCACATTCTGAATCCCTTCTATTCCTTTCCTTTCCCCCAGAACAATATCTAAACTAAACCTCCCTAGACTTAACTCTCACCAGGCCTGCTTGTCAAACTTTCTAACCACATGGGGTTTCTGGCATTTCCCAAAGATGCCTTGTGTTTTCTTGACTCTGAGCCTGCGCCTGGTCCCTCTCCCTGGAATCATCTTTCTCCAGTTCTTTAAGGTGTGAACCCTTGTTTTCTTGTCTCAGGCCCCGTAGGAGACCTCATTTCTTTCAGCAAGTCCTCTCTGGCTTCCAAATCTGAGTAGCTGCCTTCCTATACGCTCTCATCAGAGCCTCCACTTTGCCATCATAACCTTATCGCCCTGGGTCATAACAGCACATGTCCTTGTCTGTCTCCTGCCATTAGATTTTGAGCACCACTAGACACAGGTGCTGTGTCTTGTTCACCAGTGGGTCCCCGGCACCTCACACCCTGCCTGGAACACAGAACATATTCCATAAATATCTAGTAAATATTATTGAAAACCAGATCTGTAAATCCTGACCCTCTCCCTCTGGACATTCTTACCTGCAGCACAAAAGGTTGAAAACATAGCATGCATATATTTGGAAAAGGAGACTTATTCATGACAAGCTAATGAGCCAACCACTCAGTATCATTAAACAGGCAGCATTTATCCCTCTGGCCTGAAAAGAGTCTATTTTGATGAAGAATGTGCCAGGTTTCTTAACATCAATGCCAAGTTATTTCTTAATTAACTCACAGGTACTGTCAATAGGAAAGGCCAGTGTTGATTATAAATGAGAACTGAGATAGAAGAACTGCTTCCTCTGGGATTTAAAAAATACGTTGTGGCTATCACATCATCGAGGTAGTCTGTGCAACGTTTGTGCAACGTCTGATCTGCTACTGATCCCATCCAGGCAGTATGGCCTCCAACTCTAGAATTTTAATTGCAGTCTCTTTAGCATATCTTCTATGTTGCCTCACATGTTCAATCTTTTCTCTCGCTTCTAAAACATATGGAATACAGATAAAATAACATTTGATGTTTTGTCTGCTAATTCTATCATCTGTGTTATTTGTGGACTCATTTCCACCAATTGCTGATTCTCTTCATTATGGGTCGTATTTTCTATCCTCTTCCCGTACTTGACCATTTCTTTTTTTTTTTTTTAAGATTTTATTTATTTATTTATTTATCTTTAGAGGGGTTAGGGGTTAGGGTTAGGGAGAGAAATATCAATGTATGGTTGCCTCTTGTGTGTCCCCTGCTGGGAACTGGCTTGCAACCCAGGTATGTGCCCTGAGTGGGAATCGAACCGAGCTCCTTTTGTTCATAGGCCTGCGCTCAATCCACTGAGCTACACCAGCCAGGGCGTTGACCATTTCTAATTGAGTGACCAATAGGGTGAGTTTTTCCCCACTATTGACACAAACTCTTACTTACAAAAGCCTTGGGAATGATGAGGCTTTCCACACTGGCTGTTGGGAGCAGACCCCAATCCCATCCCTGTATCTACTGGGGACGCTGTTCCCTGGAACCTTCTGGGTGGTTTCTCCCCTGGTCTTGAACGACAAGCCTGCCAGCATGCACTGACCACTCCGGAAGCAGGGGCTGGACACTTGAGCATGGACTGGCTGACCTGCTAGGGCTGCTCTGCGGCCGTGATCCAGAATTTCTTTCACTGTCTCCCTGTTGGATTCCCTGACCCCACCCGCCATGTTTTCCTATGTCCTGCTTTACTCTTTTTGCTGAACTACACCTTCCATTAGCTTCAAAAGAATGAGTGTACGGGAAATTTTATAATAAATTTTAATCCTTTTCTGTCTGAAAACGGCTTTAGTTTACACTCAGGTTTGATTAATAGATGACTTCAAAGAGAATTATTTGTTGAAAATAATTTTCCTTCAGACATTTGGGATATTGCTCTGTCTTGCAGCATATCGTGTCACTGTTGTTCGTTCTAATGCCATTCCAAAGCTAACTTCTTTGTACTGACTTGCTTGCGTACCCGAAGACTTTAACTCTTCCCATGGTCTCTGTCAGTCCAAAACTTCTGGATGTTGCGTCTTGCCATGGGTCTTTTTTTCACTGTGATGGGATTTCAGGGAGGAGGGCCCTCGATCTGAAGAGTAATGTCTTTCTATGTTGGGAAAGTTCTCTGTACTATTTATTTGATAATTTCCTCCCAATTTTTCTTCTTTTTACTCTTTCTGGAATTCCTATTTGCCAGATATTAGACGTCCTAGAGCGGTTCCCGAATTTTCCTTATCTCTTCTGTCCAAATGTCCGCCTGTGATATTTTAGTTCCACTTTTTAAAAGAGTTTCATGACAGTTCTACCAATCTTCCTATTTAATTTTTCATTTTAGTTATTATATTTTAAAATCAAATAGTTATTGCTCCTTTGTTATGTCATCCTGTTCTTTTTCATAGATCCAATATCTTGCCTTATATTCTTAAAGATGTTAATAATGAAATTTTTAATGTTCTTTCCCTGTCTCTCTGGGCTTTGTTTCTTCTGGGCTCCCTTTGTTTTTAGCTCTGTCTCCCCCGTTGACAAGCTTCTGAAAGTTTTCGGGAATGAATGACACTCTGTATCTGAGAGTAAGCCACTGGAACCATTGTGCAGACAGAGCCGTGAGCCTCCTGAGGTCCCTGGAGACCAACCGGATTTGTCACAGGGAGACTACATGGTTGGGGTGTCAAATCTGTAGCACTTTTCTCCTGAGTACTTTTACTTCTCCGGAGAAGATGCTCGTGATCCGTGAGAGTTGGTAGTGGGGAAGGGGGATGAAATACCCCTGGCTAATGAAGACCGAAAGCAGGTCAGGGGGCTGGGACTGGGGACAGGCACCACGTCCCAGCATTCCACCTGGTCTGCAGACTTTTATTTCACACCTCTGATTCCAACCTGAAGCCTCAAGTCTCCACTTCCCCCTGACCGGTGTCCTCACGGCCTGAGACTAACCCTCCAGTCTTGTGCCACAGGCAGGGGTAGGGGTCTGGGGTCTACCGTTCTGTGTCAGACTTCCATCAGTCCTTCAGTTTTCTGTCTTGGTCCTCAGCTCAGCCTTCGGTCCCCAGATTTTCTTGAGTTCTGTGGGATAAACACATACTCAAGTGAGGTTGAGTGAAGAAGCCTTGGGACCTAGATGGCCACCGATGAACAGAACACGCGTGGCCAAATGAAAACCCTGAGCAGAGGCCAGTGACTAGAGTGTGTCAGATGAGAGGGAGAATAGTAGGAGGGGGTTGGAATGAATGACATGAGATACCTACTGTGCGGTTGGCTAAACCAGGGAGGGAGGCTTGGTTACGAGCCACTGAAGATCTGACTTCTGTTTTAAGAGCTCTTGCCTGCTGTTAGGAAATTGGGTCATAGGGGAAGCAGAGAGATCAATTAGGATGGATGTTTTAAGGAAGATGGAGGCTTGGACTAGTGGGCTGGGAGTGAAGAAGGAGAAAGGCATTCTGGTCAGAGACATATATTTGGGAGGTAAAGTTGACAGCACTTTGCCAACAGACTGGATAAGAAAGCTGAGAGAAGAGGGAGCGTGACGGATGATGCTCCGGTTTTTATCTCGGCCTGAGGAATCACGGTACCATTGGCCGAGCAGGTAATGAGAGGTGGAGCGACAGTGTGGAGGGCGGGTACATTGGGGTTTCAACGACAGGGATCCGCCGTGTACCTGGGACTGAGAAAGTCTGGCACAGAGGCACGGGCTCCATCTTCCCTCCACTGACTGCGCAGCACGCCAGGTCAGACCCCGCCGAGGTCTCCGTGAACTGGAATAGGCTGCAAACGAGGTTTCAATGAGCGTCTACTCCGGGCCCTCCGGGTCTCAGAGCAATCGCTCACCCTGAAGTATGACTGTTTTCCTCACGTGTCTAATGCCATCTCCCGCCAGTTCAGAGCTGCCATTTTATGCAGCTACATTTCTTTTCAATTCAACCCAATTTTAACCCCGATGTTCAGGTGATTTTTTCCCCATTATGCCCATCAGTGGAAGCAAATCATACCATCCTGTATAAATGCAGCTGTTTTTCTCTCTTCGCTGTTCTCATTTTAGATGAAAATCTCCTCTCTCTCTCCCTTTTTTTTTGTAATCAGCAATGCCACCGCCCTCCCCACGCCCCGCTGAGTTCCTCACCGCCGGCGGGTTCTGGTCCTCGTCTCCCGCACTCTTTCCTGTCTCTGCAGGAACCCTGCAGCGATGCTTTCCGATATAATCAAATTATAGGTCAAATTCATCAAAGACGTAGCGCACAGCTACATTTCTCGGGAGCATGTGAACTAATGCAGTAAGTAGCACATGCTTTGCTTAAGTGGAGGAGCATTGGTGAGTCGTGACGTGCTCTGATAAGGAAAAACGAAGTAAGGACTGGAGCTGAAGAGCATGCCAAAGTGCCGTGGAAACTGGGAAGCTGTGCGACCCGACGCTGCCATGGGCACTTTTATGGGGACCATGTTTGGGTATTGCATATTACAAGAGTTATTTTTATATTTGTTTTATAGTTCACTGATTTCAATAAATCCCTTCCGGGTGCCTAACAGGAGGTGCAGAGATGACGGAAGAGGGTCCCTCCGTGGCCAAAGGCAAAGGCAAGGAAGGAAGCACAGAAATGATGCCTGCAGTGGAGGAGACAGAGGTTCCAGCAGGGCAGCAGCGGTGAGAGGGCCAGCAGTAATGCCCGCAGCGGGAGTCCCCCTCACTGAGTGCCCGTTTCAGGTCCGACATTGGGAATCGCGCTCTCCCTGCACAATCCCACTGGATCTGCACGGCGGTCATGCAAAGTGAGACTGGAACCCTCATTTTGTAAAGAGAAAACTGAGCACTCCAAGGTCAAGTCATCGGCAGCAAGTCACCAAAGACACAGAGTGGCAGATAGCATGAGAGAGAGAAAGCTCTCTGGGCATCAGAACTGAATTATTCCCCTACCTTTCCTGGGCTTTATACTACCCTGGGCTTTCTTATGAGCATATATTACTTTTTATATTTTTTGAAGATCTGTTTATTTTCAAAAATATACTACCACATTCCAAACCAGTTCCGCCAGGATTCAGAGATAAGGCCCTGATCAACTCAGGAAGCCTACCTCATCACTCTAGAACCTTAGTAATTTGAGAAAGAAGCAGTCAGTGAGTGCCTGCTATACACTGAGCACCAAGTTCAGCGCTCACAAAACTTCACATCATTGCACTGTTCAATGAGATGAACCCATAGCAGTCGAATAACTTGAATAAGCTGAGTCTCAGAGGTGTGATGTGACTTGTAATACAGGATAGATATTTAAGAACATGGGTTTAGGCATCTGACAGATCTGGGTGACCTTGGGCAAGTAGCTTTACCTCCCTGAGACTCACTGTTTCCATCTGTATGATGGGGTGAATAACATACCAAACTCATAGGAGTGATTTTTATTGACATATAACATAGCAGTTTCAGGTATATAACATGCCGATGTGATTTTTTATACATATGTTGTGAATTGATCGCCCCTACAGGCTATTCTATCACCACACACAGTTATAATTTTTTCTTGTGATGAGAACATTTAAGATGTACTTTATTAGCAACCTTCAAATATGCAATACAGTATTAACTATAGCCACCATGTCATACATTACATCCTCAAATCCTATGTGTTTCATAACTGGAAGTTTGTACCTTTTGACCACCTTCACGCATATACAAATACCTAATTAACTACCTATATCCAATGCATACATCATGTAAGTTTTTAATCTTTTTTACACAAATGGTAGCATATTGCACACTTTCCAAATCTTATTTTTTTCACTGAATACATCTTAGCAATTGTCCCATAAATATACATGAAGAACTTCATTGTGTAGATAAATAAAACTTTATTTAACAACCCCCTCCTGATGAACATTAATGTTGTTTCTGATCTTCTACAATTATAAACAATGACTCATAGAAGGAATCATAGAAACAATGATTCATAATATATATGAGGGGAGACACCAAAGATGGAACTTATTTATTAAAATTTGTGTATTTATTCTCACATATTTAAATTTCAGTCACCTTCAAAGTACTCTCCATTTGATGCAATACACCCATCAAGAGGTTTTTGAACTCGTCAATTTTGATACCTTTTAGTGCTTCTGTGTTTTTTTGTTTCACCTATTCCACATTGGCAAAATGTTTCCCTTTGAAGACTATTTTCGTCCGGGGAAACAAAAATAGTTGCTCAGGCAAAATGGGGTGAGTAGGGAGGGTAAGGCAGAGGGTCATGCTGTTTTTGGTCAAAAGCTGCCGAACACTCAGTGTGGTGTAGGCAGGGGCATAAATCACCCACTGTGAAATGGACAAACACGTCGAAAGAATCTCCCTCCCAAAATTCACTGAAACTAAACACAGCCTCTCACAACAACACCAGCTGGTACACTGACACAGATGGGTCCCTAGAACACTCACCTACTGGGGAAGCCTGTACTACAAGGGGTCCACCCTCCTGAAGATAATTCTGGTTTTGGGGGGCTGCCCCCATATATCATTTCCCTCCTGAGCAAAGCTGTTGAATAAACGCCTAGAAGCAGAAGCCCCAGCTCAAAGGACACGTGCGTTTCCGACTGTCACAGCTGCTTCAGGTTATCCTTTGTAGAGCTGTGCAGACTGCACTGCTCTCGGGTACGTGTGAAAGTACCTGCTTTCCTGTAACCCCAACAACATCTAAATTTGGGATGATTGCCAATCTAGTAGGTAAATAATGACCTTTTGAGTAGTTGTAATTTGTATTGCTCCTTTTATGAGTAAGTGAATCATCTTCTCATATGTTTTATATTTCCATTTGTGTCTCTCATTCCATCTGTCCACATCCTTTGCCATTTGTCTTTGATGGTAAGTGTGGAATAATAGAAAGCATGTTGGTCTTTGCCCCCCAATTCCTGGCACTGAGCTCCTAAAACCTTTGAAATTTCCTAAGTGTTAAGGACAGGAGGAGCATCTTGTGTGCTGATATTTGATTTTTGACTCTGCTTCCAGATAGTGGGTTCCCAAATCCCCTGAAATTTTTTGGGTGATAAAAGTGTATTTTGTCCTAATGAGGTAACTCCAGGTAGGCTCCTGGGTGGGAGGGTGGTCACCAGAAAGGCCAGGTCATAATTAGAAGCTTGGAGTTTTCGACCCCACCCCCCATATTCCAGAGAGGGGAACGGGCTTGTAAACGAGTTTATAGGGGACCATGCCTATGTGCAGAAGCCTTATTTATTATGTAAGCCATAAAAACCCCACAGGTTTGGGGTCCTGAGAGCTTCCTGGTTGGTGAACACATGGAGGTGCTGGGGGAGTGGCCCACCTTGGCAGTCATGGAAGCTGAGCCCCTTCCCCCACACCTTGCCCTACTCATCTCTTCCATCTGGATATTCCTGTGTACCCTTATCATACCCTTTTACAATAAACTGGTGAACAGTAAGTAAACTGTTTTTCTAAGTTATATGAGCCACTCTAGAAAATTAGTTGAACCCAAAGAAGGAATCATGGGAACCTCTGATTTATAGCCAATCAGTTGGAAGCACGGGTGACAACATGGACTTCCAATTGGCATCTGAAGAGGGGGTGTGGTCTTGTGGGACTGAGCCCTTAACCTGTGGCATCTGACTCAGTCTTCAGGTGGACAGTGTCAGACTTGAGTTAAATTGTAGGACACCCAGCTGGGGTCACAGACCTGCTTGGTGTGGGCAAAAACCCCACGCATCTGGTGTCAGAAGTGTGACTCCGGTGGTAGTGTGAGAGGGAGGGGAAAATGTGGGAGGAGCGAAGGGTTTCTAAACAGCGGGCCTTTCTCTTACTGTTTCCTAATTAGCCATTTGTCTAGGCCATGAGTTGTGATTGTTTCTCTTAGTTTGTCGCACGTTTCCGAGGTTGCATAGTGTTTTCCTTTCCTTTGCCCTTGTGTCCTGTGGAGGAGGGCAAGAAGCCGGGTAAGGCCTTGCCAAAGCTGCAAGCCTCTGGGTGATGGCTGATTCGAGCTCGTGATCTTGCCGGGAAAAAAAGGCCACAGTTGCTGCTAATAATACACACCAAGCAGTAGAAATAAAAGGCATCTAATTGTACGTTACAGTTTTCTATTTTCCTTCAAAAAATAAAAACTTGCTTTTAAGAGATGATTTGCTCTGAAGTCTGAACTTTGCTAAGGCTTGCTAAGTTTCTTTTCTTTGTTTTTGCTTTTGTTTTTATTTTACTAAAGAGAACTCTTTTGGATTTTCTTTTTGTAAACCGTAGAGAAAGGTGCTAGTCTCTTATCTCAGACTAGAGGGCCTAGGATTTCTGCCGGAACACTCGAACCACGTGACCATAGGAGACTGCCACCAGAGGATTACATTTCTGGAGCCAGTTTGTTGACAGGGTAACAAACCCCTTCGGGAGTTGATTTGGAAAATGCAAGGTAGGAAGTGACAACTTTGCGACACCATTTAAGAACGATAAATGTTTTAAACAAACCCAACACTTATACTAAGCCTAGGCTTAGAATCATGTCTAATCATTCTCAAATCCATCCATGAAGGGCATTCCTGGGAGCTTTCACATTCGGGAAGGTTATAACCCGAGACTCTCTGTCATCACAGCATACGGCAATTAAGTGTACAAGACAGATCTGCTGGTTGACTGACACACTTTGTGATGTATAGAATACTTTCTAAGGACGCAGAACTTTCTTTGAGGAAGCAATGAAAATAAATAGTGGCTTCCTGCCCTCAACTTATTTGCACATGGGAAGCCCTAGCATCTCTCCCCTCAAATACTGATGAGGTGAACTCTGAAGCGCTTAAACTGTCCACCTGACATGGGAGCTGGAAGTAGTCCCTGGATCCCCCAGGCCCAGGGCTTTCTGCAGCCAGGAGACAACTGGATGAGCCGCCCACACCTCCTGTCAGGCTCGGCTTCCAGAGTCCAATGTGGCCTAGACCTGGGGACCTTGCGTCAGAAGGGCAAGATACAAAAGTCATGACACTCGCCCTACCTCTCGTATCTCTGCAGTTGGTGTGA
>PVKM010032778.1:0-16255 GCA_004027735.1 Carollia perspicillata
ACTCGTCAGTCCAGGCCCTGTGAGAAGAGCTGTGGGCTCTGTAAGGGCCACACTGCTGGTTCAAATCTGTGATTCACTATTCTTACAGTAAACAGCGAGCTTCCTGGAGCTTCCAGAACAACTTCCCATGAAGGACAGCACCGTTTAGTAATTCCGCTCTGAACAGAAAAGTGAGCACTGAGTCTTCTAAAGAGCAAGAAGGCCAAGCTCAAAGCCCAGAACAGAGCAAGCATGCATGTGACAACACCACCACGATTTTTAGCAGTTATTGGGAAAAGACGGCAACTCTTCATACTGCCTCCCCGACTCTCTGACCCGAACTTGACTGCAGCAGCGTCGCCCGGGAGCCTTGTCTAAAGCACACGTCTGATGGAATGGGGCGGGGGTGGGGCGGCGGGGGGAGGCCCTGGGCACCTGCATTTTCTAATCTCCCCACATGTTCCTTAAGGGTGGCCTGGCTGAAAACCACGGGACTGCAGTGTGGATGGGCGGAGGGAGGGAGCGGCACAAGGAGTAAAGGGAAGACAAATCAAGCTGCGAGGAGACCCAGTTAGGACACGGGGAAGACGGAAAAGGGACAGATGGTGGCGGAGTCCGAGGCTGCTGCGGTCCTCGAAATTTCGTTCTCCTGCGGTGATTCGAGGGCATCAACAGGCAGATTCCTTCGCCCGGCGTCCAGTTCACTTGTGAAATTCCGTAATTGGCGCTCGGCGTCGGATGACGCAGCTCTTAAAGACCGGAGGCCAGGCAGGCCCCCGCAGGCCGGGCCCTCCCTCCCGGACAGGGCCTGCAGGTTGCTGGGCACCTGCCGCGGGAGGGAGGCCACCTCTCCAGCCACCTCCCCAGGTGCTACTCGTTTCTGTCTGGGATGGGTAAAAAGTGTGCTGACCTCCACAAAATAAGTTTGCAGTTCTAATAAAATGACCTACACACACCTTTTCGACCAGGAAAAGGGAAAGGTGTGTACACACACGTGCACAAATGTATGCGTCTGTACTTGCAGACAAAAAACGATGTTCAAGCTGAGTTAAGGACACATACACACACACGCACACGCACACACACACTCTTTACTGAGCACAGGCTGGTAAGTGCTTGAGAGGCAACATCTCATTTAATCCCTGTACCAGAGCTCCAGGGAGCAGGCCTGTCATGATTTCCCCCTACAGAGGTGACAGAGACCTACAAAGGTACTTGTCCAAGGACACGCAGTAGTAAGCAGGGCTGAGACCAGGACCACCCACACCACCTCCGCACAGCGCACTCCCAGCATCCCCGATGGGTTCCCCAAGTCACGGCACACACTCGGCTAGCTGGGTGGGAAGGCTGTGCCCTGAACACACTTCTGAATAACGAGTTATTCACTGCTGCATGCAAGAGATCCACGCCAGGAAATCCAGTCTGCAACTGAATCCTCATTGCTGCAAAACTTATGTCCTGTGTTGGGTGAAATGGAGGAGGAGGAACAGGGACTGAAAAGGGAAATAAATCCATTAGCACACAAAGAAAACTGCTTGTTTTGAGGCTGTTTTCCTCTCTGGCCAATAAGAACACGTCAAAAAAAAATGTAAAGAGAGAGCGCTCTGGTCTCCAAAGGAGAAATCAAGCCAGAGGAAATTCTCCCACAAGGCTGCCTCCATCCTGCGCTCCCCTCCCTTCCCTTGCCTAAGGCACCTCCCACCCCATCCCCACCCACCCCATCCACTGGTGGGCTGGTGGCACTAGGCGGGAGGGCTCTGCTGGTTCCTGAAGGCTGGACTGACCACTTCCCAGCCCAGCAGAGGGATGCATGAATCTCTAACCACCGTCACCCACTCTCACAAGCTCTTGCTCAAATAACCCCAGATGCCATCCCCCTGGGGTCTCACATTGTTCTGCACCTCCAAACTCTCCCAGTAATTGAGGACATCATCTCCTCATTCCTCCTCTTGTACCCTAAGAGTACCAAGTCCTGGGATAAAATGCATCACTGCTTCTCTGCCTGCACGAAGGGGCAGATCGCCCCCGTGGCTCCGTGTACTGCTGGTGGCACCTGCAATCCTCCCTCCACTTGGTAGGTGGGCTTCAACCCCTTCACAGGGTGCTGGGGCGCTTGCTCCCTTTAGCGAGGAGTGTCCAACAACCTCAGGGCAAGGGCTCACAACATCTCACAGATACACCCGCCTGCAACCAACCTGCCACACCTCCGACCCCCTACACCAGAAGTCAGGGCATATCGACACGGCTTTATGTCGTAAGTGGTCATCGAAGACACAGAGCATTGAAACAACTGGTCAGAACGAGGACTCCCCCTCACTCCGGAATGTAATGAGTGGAAGAGCATCTGATGCTTAGTCCCATCCTCACAGTGAGTCCCCTGCACAGGCAGGCTGCCCGGAGGCCATCTCACCTGGGTGACCGTCTAAGATTACCATCCACACGCAGGACCATTCTGGGATGCTGACTTGGTGGAAGGACAGGTGATAATGCCAAGCTCTTTTCTAAACGCCGCCAGAAGGGACTAGGCTGCTTAAAAACAATTTATACATCTATTGCCCGTCACCTCTGCCCTGTACCTCTGCCGTCTCCCTCCACTCCTCAAACGAGGTGAAGCGGCCCCTCGCTGATTGAGGCTCGATGATTTAATAGCGCAGCCCGCACAGACAGCTGGGACCCGCTCGGCTGCAGCGGCAATGCAGCATTTCTGAGAAGAAACGGGGAACTTCCCAGGGTCATCGTGATTCCACAAGGCCCAGGAGAGGGAGGGACGCTGACCCCAAGGGAAGGGAGGGCCTCCCCCACCAGGGCTTCGGCACCTGATGTACAGCCCAGGTGCAGTGAGCCACACCGTCACACCAGCCGGGCCCTGGTGTCTGCCTCCAGCAAGCCCCCTCCGTCGGAAGCACCTGTGGGAGCGGAGAACACGCACGGCGCCGGAAGACCAAAGCGGGCCCTTGCAACCCTGTCAGCAGCGTGACCTCCATCATCTCACTGTCGCCCGAGGAAAGGGGGGCGGAGGAGCAGGGCGCAAGCCTGGGCCTGACGCTGCAGCCAGGCTCCTTGGAGTGATCACGACCGAACGTCTGGGCTGCGAACGGCTTAGTCTTCCCGAAGCCGCCACACAGTTTACTCGCTCATCTGCAGCCCGGTGCGGAGCTGTCTTAACGAGAGGCGGCTAACAGACCCCCGGGCTGATGGACGGGGCCGGGACTCGGCTGCGTGGCTACAGCTATGAGTTTGTGCTCTGCTTGCCACTCACCTCCACTTTCCAAAGCCAGCCAGACACGGAGCTAAGGGGATTGGAAGAGGGTTCACTAATTAAAACCTCGTGGAAAAGTCGTCAAACAACATGCTGTGTTCGGATAATAATACTCATGATACTGAAAAAGCCAACTGCCAATGGAAGTTAAAAATTAATTATATAATCACATAGTTAAAAACCACATCCCCGTTTTCAAAGACAAGTTACGGGAGATAAGGGCATAAAATTGGGAGATAACTCCTTGGTACCACATACTGGGGAGGGGTTCTGGCCCCCAGCTCCCCGCCTCCCCTTCCAGCTGGACCAGGCGTCCACGGGGCACCCGCGCTGCGGCCCCTGGACCCTGACAGGCTAGGCTCACTGCCCTCTCTGCGGCCCACTTCCCTCTCCAAAGAAGGAGCCAGGGCTGCAGGAGCGCCCTGTTCTCACACTCCTTCCCAGACGAAGGTCGGGACTGCACAGGCAGAGCTGCCTCTGAGAAGCAGACTCATCTGTTTGAACATGGCAGAGCGATGGGCTTCTGTGCGCACGGGAGCCTCTGGGCTTGTACATGTCAGCCGCGTAGGAGAGCCGCCACGCAGCTCAGGGCGCGGCACCCCCTGCTTGAACACCGCAACAGTGCACAGCAGCACCGGCTGTCGGCACGAACCTCTTCCCAAGCCCCGTTCTGATTTACTCTTCAGGAACATCCTGACAGTGGGTAATGAGGAGGCCGAGGCGCAGAGGGGCAAAGTCACCTGCCTGAGTTTACGGAGTGGACTAGAGAAGCCATTGTTCAAATGCAGGCCCAAGGGGTGCTACGCATCCCCTCGGCCCTAACACCCCAGAGCCAGGGGCCCCGCCAGGAGCTGACCTGCACCAGCGCCCTGGGCTCTGCCTGGGAGACCTGCGCAGCCAGAAGCAGGCAAGACGGTTTCCAAATGCCCCAGCGTGGGTCCACGGCATTGCCCTGGTACCCCCACCCGACAGCACCCTCACCCAACGGCAGCACTCAGGTGGCTCAGTGGGCAAAGCGACTGTTGCGTGGCAATCCCTCACAGCTCCCATGGCCTGGGGTGGGGAGACCGGCTGTACAGGCAGCTCAGACCCCGAGCACAGACCAGCTCCCCACACAAGCTTCCTCCTTCCTCGCCCCCACCCCCAACCCCACAAAACCCTGCAGCACTGAGGGAAGCTTCACTTTCGAACAACTGTGGGTCGTTGGCACGGATGCCTGGTGCTCTCTGCTGCTGGAGTGGAACACCCGACTCATTCGAGTCTCAGAAACACCCTCTGGGCCAGTTCAGGCACCACAGCACCATGTGCTCGCCGCCGGGTGGGGAGAAAAATTCTTTCAACTAAACAACCACGTATTAAGTACAAACATTACTACAGAAGTGACATCTGCCAAGTCAGGTTTATCCCCAGGGATGAGCAAGCTTTCCATCCCTTCCTTCCCTTTTGCGAACAAGAGAGACCCAACTCGCATCTTCCAGGGTAAATGTTTAGTGACCCGCGTTATTTCTTTCTGCCACCCGGGGTGTGGCCCATGAGCTCCCCACAGACAGCGGGAGGACGAGCCCCAGCAGCCTCTGCCCAGGGATGTGCCAGGGGAGGCCTGACTGCCTCTGCTGCCCGTTGACGAGGCCTGAACGGCCACGCTGTGCCCGTGTGTGCTGCCTCACCTCGGGCCTGGAGCCCAGACCACCCAGGAGCCCAGGGTAGGCCTCTCTCCATTCCCCATCAGCAGTTCGCAATAATTATGGCTAAGGAGATCACTGGCCCCAGTAATAGGCACCTTCGAGGTTTGAAGCCGCCGCTCAGCATCCACAACAGAGAAACCTGCCATTTGTATGTAACTTGCTGATGACCCAGGGACTGCAGCTCAAAGGCCAGGACCTGCCGCAAAGCCAGGTTTCAGGACGTGGGGAAATGTTACAATTCCAGCCCCAACTGTGCTCCTGTGTGACCTGTGGGCATGTGAATAGCACTGGAGGCCCCTGAAAGCCATGAACTGTGGCCAGTTCCTGCTGATCTCCCAGGGGCGCTGAAATAAAGACCAATCAGCAACGGTTCCACGGGGTTTCAGTCGTCCAACGAGCGACAAGGCTGACAGAAATGTGAAGTACCAGGAATTACGTATCTCACAGAAAATATGCGGCACTATTTATGTATCAAAGGTCTCTCATTGACAAACGCAGTGCGAAACGCGAGGCTTTAGCAATGATACCCTGTTGGAGAAACAAAAAGAAACATCAGGTATCTGTTGAAGGTTTCCCACCTGGCTTCCCAAATCAGCCACAGCTCCTAACTGATAGTTTCTGAGAGCAAGCGACGCTGCCCCGGAGGAGTGGACGCGAAGCTGGCAGAAAGGCTGAACAGAGACAGGCCTTCTGCCCTCCGGGTGCCGGGCAAATGGGAGCGGGGCACTCAGCATCAAACATCTACGCCAGCTCTGGTGGGTGGTGACAGGGTCTCTGGGCCACTGAGCAGTCAGGTAAGTGTCAGCGATCTCACAGACCGCCTACACCGACGCTCCGCCAGCAACACGTTCACCGGAATTACAGCCATTTCCAAGGAACTGAGATAGCTCTTACGGAAGCAATGGTACCAAACGTGAGAATATTTTCCTGGTGACATGGGGGACGACGCAGGATCTTAGGTGACCCCGAAGCAACCTTGGAAAAGCGTCGTCACTGGGTGCTCCTGAGTTACAGGCGATGCAGAGGCTGGTGTGCAGAGTTACTGACAGCGGCGCTGTGATTTGTGAGAATCACAGATCTGGACATCGCCCACGGCCGCTGGCTCACAGCTGCCCAACACCTGGAGTTTCCTGAGCGAGAAGAGCAACGGGGGCTGCTTCTGTCACATTTGGCCTCTTGTCCTCAGTTCCTGCAACCGCCCCAAGCCGAGGGGGTGAAACGGTGCCGCAGTATTCACAGCCGGCCCCTGTCCAACACAGCTGGGTTTATGCTGATGAGACTTTTGGAAAGCACCTAAGGATGCGGGGTCAATTGCCAAGGGAACAACCCACGAACAGAGGACTGGAACTTTCAGTCCCACCCCCTGATTTCGGGGAGGGGGAGGGCGGGGGCTGGAGGTGGAATCCATCGCCAATGGCCAATAACGTTAATCACCCCTGCCTCTGGAACGAAGCCTCTATGAAAACTCCAAAGGAGAAGGTTCAGAGCGCGCCTACATGCCACCGCGCCAGGCTCCACAAGGACAGAAGCGGCTTTATTTGGGACCCTGCCCACTGCGTCTCTTCCCGAGTCCTGCCAGCCGCTCTAGCGAAGTAGTGGGGCCAAAGGAGGGGTCCTGTGATCCTCTGGTTCACAGCCAAAGGTCAGACGCACGGGGGACAACCTGGACCTGCAATGGGCATCCGAAACAGAGGCAGCCTCGTAGGACCGCGCCCCTCCCCTGGGTGCGGGACCTGACGCCATCTCTGGGTACAGGGTGTCAGAACAGGGCGGAACTGCAGGGCACCCCGCTTGGTGGCGCAGGGGGGATCCCCCGTCCACAATGGAAACGGGCAGCGGAACTTCTTACTGATCCTATCATAGAGCCGTAGAGTTCCTGTTCAAAAAAACTACTGGTTTTCGGCTTTAATTTAAGCTGCATAATCTAGAAAGTTCTTTTTGATTCTTTAAATAACTATTCAAAAATACACACAGAAAACAGTATGCTGAACCCCACGTGCCCACCGGTCAACCTCAGTAACACGTGTGGGCCAATCCTGTCCTGCCTGGTTACCCCCCGACATAGCATCACTGCGTCCAACACTGCTTTAGTTTGTACCCACGAAGGATAAGGGTTTCCAGAAATCATGACCCCGATGCCATTATTGCCACTAATGAAGTTAATGATAGTGCCTTAAATTTTATCTACTGTCCACTTCCTACTCCACCTAATCTTAGTGGTTTTTTTCGACTCTCTCCAGCTGGTTTGCTCAGTGACTGTGAGGTCCCCGAAGGAAGACGGGGTGTCTTGTCCACCACTGCAGATCCCGGAACTCAGCGGGGTAACTTACTGACAGAAAATGCTCAGACGCACTGCTGCTGGGTTCATGCTCCTTAGCTGCTCATCTCTCAAAGATTAAGAGCAGGAAGGACATCCGTTTCTGTGGATTCTGGGGCTTGGGAGTGAGCAGAGGCAGACAGCATGTGCTGGTGAGGGCCACCGTTCTCCTTCATCAGGGACAGGAGGCCTGGGGATGAGTCCTCAGAACGGTGAGTAATCCGACACAAGAGGAAAAGAAACAGGGTAACTCAGTTCTAACGCGCACTTCCTCTCCAACAGTTGAACACGAAATTGGGCCGCATCCCACGATGGATGACACGGTACGATGCTGTGGGCCAGGCACGGGCCACGATGCACCCACCGCAGACACGGCACATGAGCAGCGAAGTCTGCAGGATGCTGTCAGTGGCCTGGAAGAAAGTCCCAGAAACAATCAAGTACTTGTAATCCCTACAAACCAAGCTGAGTGGGACAGGAATGGATTGGTGAACCCGGGAGTTAGGCAAAATTCCCAGAAAAGTCAAAGTTGGCTAACTCTACATAATTGCCAAGCTACGTTGAGAGCCAAGAACCAAGCAAGGTCTCTCAGCCCTTTTATGATCTTTTTTTTTTTTTTTAAGGAAATGCTGCATCACCAAAGATCTCGGTGGCATAGAGGAGAACAGGTACAAACACCTGAGTCAAAAAGTAGACCCTGGAACAGTTTTTGGAACACCTAACCCAGTATATTTCAGGTATATTTTCCTTTTTATCTTTGCACAAGAGCAATATATTGAAAAGTCGGCATCTAATTAATTCTGAAAGAGGTCTTTAAATCTGCAGCAAGTGAAAACATTAACTGATAAAGAAGCCGCTGTGACACAGTTAATGAACCGTGCTTCTTCTTTCCTAGTGGTCCACGGAATAATGGTTGTACAAAGAATGGAGTCTTGGATTTGATGAAAAAGGTCTATTCCAGACACAAGGAAAGTCAGGGATCGTCAAGTGCGACAGGAAGCAGAGCAAGTGGGCGAGCCTCGTGGCTCAGGGGAACGGGAAAGGGCGAGAGTGGGGAGAGGAAGGAGAGGAGAAGGAGCTACGCCTTCTGAAGGCCCCAGAGCCACAGCTCGTCATCTGGGTCGTCACCGGGGTCGATGGGAAGGCCCTCGAGGCAGGAAGGACAGAGATACTGAGACCGGAAGGCATCCCACGCGGGGCCGACCACAGCGTCATCCAGCACAGCCACACAAACCCCCCAACGCGAGAGTCGCCCCACTCGCCCACACCTGATAACAGAGGGCTTCATGTACAGGCACCTGCACCCCACACGCAGGCCTTTAATCAGCGCCAGCCCCTCGCGTCTCACAGGATGACTCAGCTGAGGCAGACCCTTCATTTGAAGGGTGTCATCCTTCCTGAGCAGCACCCTTTGGGGGCAGGGTGGGGGGTGGGAAGAGCATGCCCCTGGACTGGCCTCTGAAGCTCCGACGAAAAACGTCAGCAGCTGCTCTTGAGTCTGGCGGTCTTTAAAAATCGCCTTTTCTTTGCCTCCACGTAACGTTCCAGCTGTTTGGTCCAGAAGCATGCTGGCGGCACGGCACACAACCCCATAAAGCCTCTAATGACCCTCGTAAATGCCAACAGCCTCTGCTACAAGCAGCTGGATGCTGTCCCCGAGGACCCAGGAGGACCCGCAATTTCCCACCGCTCCGCCTCCCTAAAGCGGCTGCGGGCAGTGAGGTCACATGCCCGTTTTGTCTTCCACAAGTAGTTTAGATCACAGAACCTCCGCGCTACCCACACCGCCAAGAAGGACCTGCCCAAAGCTGAGGCACCAGGCTGGCATCCGACCCCTGGTTTCCTGCAGAGGTCGACACCCACACCACCCACAGCACCTCGCAGGGATGACATCACGGGGGAAGTTCTGTGCCAAGCGGGGACCACCGAGGAGTTCTCATTAGGTGTGGAGAGCCCTGCACATGTGCGATGAGAGTTAGCAGCCTGCCTGTCCACAGACGAGGGTGCTTCCCCAGCCCAACTTAGCCCATCGGCTCAGAGATCGGCTCAGACGGCACTTGATGGGATTGTTCCACAAGCACCTAAATCAATGAGCAAATTAACCTGCAGGCACCTAAATCAGCCCCAGGCTGCGGTGGGTGAAGGGGGTTTGGGAGGACAGGTACCATGGGGACAAGGAGACGAGACCCAAGATTTCCACGTGATGGGGAAGACAAACCAAGGGCAACCACCCTCAGGGGAAAAGACTGGCTCGTGTGTTTACAGAAGAACCTGAGGAGGGTAGAGAGCGCCAAAAAGGCAGGGCGCTGCCAACGCCAAGGGCTGCACTGGAGCGAAGCCGGCTCACCTGCTTGAGTCTGGCTGAGACCTGCTCCGGCGGCCCTCCCCAGGAAGCCTGCAGGACGGGCAGTTGCACCCTGTCCCCAGCTTCTCCGCTGCTCTATCTTTCCCCATGGCACTTAGCACCGTTTTCCACACTCTATAATTTACTCATCGATCATGCGTTTGTCTCGCTCCCTGCCTCCCGCCCAGGAAGGAAAGTTCCACGAATGCAGGCGTATTTGTCTACCATCGTCACTGCGGTGTCCCAAATACTGCCCCCAGCAGGGCCTGGCACATAGGAGGGACTCAAGAAATCCCCCGTGTAAGGTGTGAAAGGGACCGGAGCCTGTTCCTTTCTGCTCCTGGCAGGGGGCAGCTGAGGACCCAGGAGGAGCGTGAAGGATCGGAGCACAGCCAACAGTTCACAGAGCAACAGGGAAGAGAGAAAACAGCAACGTGGGCCGACACCCCCATCGGAGCATCGCGGGTGCCGCCGGCTCCCAGTACCTTCCCAGAAGGTGCCCGCGTGGTGCACAGGACAGGCACGCTGCCGGGCAGGCCGGGCTCGAGAGCAAGGTGTGTCCACGCTGCGGGCTGGCAGAAACCCGCAACCTGCAGGCAAGGCGCACTGCCGCCACGGGCGCCGGGCAGCCTTCTCCCACCGGAACACCCTGGTCTGCCCTCCACTCCTGGCTCTGGGGCCTTGGGAAAGTTACTGCACCTCTCTGGGCTCCAGTCTTCGTCAGTGGAAGGGGAGTGTGTTAATATCTGTGAAGCAGGAGGGTGAGCCCAGCTCACAGTGGGTGCCCATCGTATGCCGACTCAGTTAAAACTCTTCCCCGGACCCCAGAGTAGCCGGCCTGCTCCCAAAAGATCCAACCATAAGGGCAGCAGGGAGAAAAAAAGAAATGAGTTGGCACACACTGACCTTCCTCAGCAGTGGCTCTTAACCAAGGGTGAGTCTGCCCCCCAGGGGACACTCAGCAACGGCGTGGACACAGACACTGCCGGTTGTCACAGGGGAGGTGGGGGTACTCTGACATCCAGCAGGAGAGGCCAGGGAAGCTGCTAGCCCCTACAACACGGGGCAGCCCCCCACGATGACTACCCAGCTCAAAACGTCACCTGGGTCAGGGCTGAGAACCCTGACCAGAGCCACCACTGCCTCCCAGGAGCCTTGTCCCTGCCAAAATGTGTGCCCGGATTTGGGCTCTGGAAGTTCGGCAACTCTATCCCCAGCCGTCCTGGCCTCCACCTCCCAAAGGGTCGACTCCCCAGTGAGAAACCACTAGCACCGGCAGGACAGGTGTCTGGCAGGAGGGAGCTGAGAGAGACCCACAGGAGGGCAGAGGTGAAGGGGCAGCTGCTGGGGCCGACGGCCCAGCACGGCAGGCTGGTCCGTGAGCGACCAGACTGCTGGACATCTGGGCAGCCACCCCTTGCTGCGGCCCCATGACATGGGGCCCAGGGCACATGACCCCCAAAGCCAAGGAAAGCGTTCTCAGTGCAGGCCCAGGAGCACGACTATGTGACCGCTGGGGTTTCTTCCACACCCGGCCCGGATGGATCACTACATCCACATTCCAGATGCTAAGAAACCCGTTTAAGATAACACATTTCCAGGGCCCACCACACCGGTGTGACTAAATTCAAAAGTGCCAAGTGTCTCACCTCTCCTGGGGAGGCAATATGAGAGCAGGGGCAGAAAGCCACCTGCCTGGGGCAAGGGACCGCAGGACTGGAGGGGACTTGTCAGAACCTGGAGCAGGTTTTTGTTTCCCAGAAAGGGGCACCTGGTCAGAAAGGAGAAATATGACACGGGTTCTCTCGACTGGCCAAGTGAACTGGACAGGAATGTTCTGGTACCTCCCCACCGGGGTTAGTTGTTAAGGTCAAATGCATGACCAAATCCTCATACCAGCTAAGAGAGCAAGGTCCAGTTCTACTCTGACGGCATGAGAGTCAACTGGAGAGCAAGGACCAACGTATTCAATGTACTTCTCGCTGGAGGAGGGATCTTCGTGGAAATGCCTGGAGTTCCTCCCTAAGAACCTGGCCAATCGGCCAGTCTGGAGGCCAGAATCCAAGACCACGAGAGTGGACCGAGGATCCCTGGGGCAACACCGAATCAAAGACTTCCTCAGGGAGAAGGGTGACCTTTCCGGTCATGGAAATAAGACCCGATGATACCTTCTCCGATCCCCTGGCAGTCACTGGACTGATGATACTCAGTGGGTGTGGGTACAAGGCAGGGTCTGAGAGGCCTAGACAGTGACAGGTTTCACGGAGAAGGGACCCCAAGGGAAGACCAGGGCAGCTGGGGGAGCAGGGCCCTGGGGTGTCCGGAGAGAGTGGCGTTTATTTAACAGGCAGTGTGGAAGCTCTGCCCTGCTTTAAGCTGGGTGGCTGTACAAGTGTGTCTCCACTGGACATCCACCAGCGTGTGGGTCTCGGCACCATCCCTACACACAGACCTGCCAGCGCAGGGTTCACAGGAGAAAACTGGGGGGTGGACTCGGCCAGGTTCCACTGGTTTCTCATCCCTTGAGTTCTGCTGGGCCAGCGAGGAGACGTCACAGATTTTCCCCGGGAACACCCTGCCTTCTTCCCGGAGCCCCAGGCCCAGCTCCTGCGTGCACCTGGGTCTCTGCCCCAGCAGCCCCGACCTCTACTAAGCCAGCTACCCTGGATCCGCTGCAAGTTAGGCAGTACCGCCTGCTTTGAAATCGATGTCTTCTCAGACTGACTTCCTTGTCCCAAAAGCTCTAAGAAACATAAATGGCAGCAATGAGAAATTATTTATATTATAATCTCCCTGGCCTCAATCATTTTTCTGACCACTTCCTCTGATCCAAACAGGACGCCCACCACTCTCCAGGAGCAGAGAGATGTACAGGGGGCCTGAAGCCTCCACACAACCTTAACTTCCTGGGCCTCTCCCACCCACCCCGGAAACCTGCCAGAGGCCGAGCAAGCCGACCCCACTCCGAGCCGGGTACGGCTGCTTCTTTCTCATTTCTGCCAGAGGGTTAGGGGAGAGCTCATTATTTTTGCACCATTTATCGTCACAATCTGTTCCCACCATGTTTGAGCACCCGGAGGAAGCCACAATGTAACTCCAGAATGCAGAAACTTTGTTTCCTTTAGAGAAAAGTTTATGTTACAATGCCAGTTTGTCAGCGCCTCTGGCTATCCAACCGGTCTCCCCCTGCTACTGCCCTCTTCACCGCAACATTCAACTCGCACCTCAAATGGAATTTCTTCAAACTCCAAGCCGATTACTGGTGGTGTGTGCTATGGGTCCCCCCCCTTCGCAACCACCCACAGGCAGGCTCCCAGATCTGCTGACACCCATTACAGCACGCGGCAGCCTCATGTTCAACCTCAAACCACGCACACTTGAGTGATGATAGCCATCTCCGCTGCTGCCAGGAGAAGCGAGGCTGCAGGGACAGGAGAGCCCGGTGCCTGGGTGGGGAGTGGGCGGAGCCTCATCACCCGAGGAGACCTCCGCTTAGGGCCACCTCCACAGTGACACCCGGAGGGTACATACCCCCGCAGAAAGGCGGGTCCTCAGCCCACTGATGGGAACCCCACTCTGACACCACAGCGGGCACAAGAACTGGCATGGTGTCTGGACCCCTTTCCAAAAGGGCAGCCCTAGTATCATTCAAGGTTGGCAGGACAAGCCCAAAGGAACCAACCAAATCTTGGAGGAATGGATGAGGGGCTGAAAAAAAAAGAAACAGCAACCATTTTCCAGAAATCAGGGAGACACATACGATTCCTGGTTCACTGAATTTCCAAGGGAATAGTTAGGCTTTTCCTTTTTCTTCTCCCCCGACCTCCACACCATTTATTCAGTATCTATTATATTTGCCAGGACCTGCTAAGGGCATTTAGTTCTCTGCGACAAAGTAAAAATCATTATCCCCACTGTAAAGAAGAGGAAACGGAGGGTTAGAGAGGATCAACAAGTCAGTAAAGGTGGCCAAGCAGAAAGGAGGAGAAAACCGCTCTCACTCAATGCCAATAAACAGATCTGTGCCATTCCCCTTCATCTGAACGTCCGCTGGTTGCAAAAACATTACTGGTTCCCTGTGATCAACGCAATTAAACCCCAGAAAGTCAGCCGGGCGTTGGAAGCACTCTACGATTCAGCCCCAAACTCCTTCCCCAGTTTCATACCCTGAAGTTCTCCTGTATGTACAGGTACCCCAGCCAAGTGAGGCCCCTCATCAGTCCAAGAAGAGGTGCCCCGATCCTCAATGCCTCCTGCAAGTCCGTGCCCCGAGTGCTCCACCCCGGGACCCCCAGAGGAAGGGCTGCAGCAGCTTGTGCCCACTAAGCAAGACCGCTGGAAAGGGAGCCTGCTGCCTGGATCTGTGGTACGTGCTCCGCTGTCACTTTGCCTCGCCTCCCAAAGAGGCGAGGGACCCGGAGGAGGGGTCTGAGACCTGGCCCACTCTCTTTCAGCAGAGGACATTCTCCACAGGCTGGGAAACCCTCCCCTTGCCACGCTAAACAGCCACGCTCTACCCAGAGGCAGGTTCGTTTCACTAGAAATCCCTCTCTTCCACGGCTCCATCCACTGCCAGCATGCCAAGGCCCAGGGGAGGAGACTTACCATGATTAAAATTTTAAGGCATTCAGATGCTCAAAGGAAAGGCACCCTTGAAGTGCAAATCATCAACTTACAGAGAAAAAGCAAAACATGGGGAGTGGAGGGATCTACACATATGTGGACGCAATGGAATTTGAAGCAGTGTCTGCAGAAACCGGTGCGGCACACACCCGGAAGCTCGGCCTCGAGTCCCGGGTCGGGCAGCAAATCCTGGGGTGGTTTTCAGCACTGGCTCCTGTTTGGTTTATTGAGGGGAGTTGGCTCTCTGGTTTTTGCCACATGGGGATGAGTTATTTAACCGGCAGGACACAGTGATGAGCCCGGACCGGGGTGCTGAAGTAGCAGAAATACTAGGCAGGCGACCTCCCAAAGCCTAATACTGAAGCCTGGTGCCCTGTAAAAAATGTCAGGGCGCAGAGAAACCAGCTAAATGTGGAATTACAGCCCGGCGTCGAATAGTAGGAAACAAGAGAAGAAATATAAATTCGCTTACACCGAAAACACTACAGCTAGTGTTTAAATTCTGCCTGGACATGCATACCACATTATCTTTTTATGCCCATACTTTACAAGCTAAAAATACTACACATTTCCTTTTATCATGAGGATGAACTAAATTTGAAAAGACTTTCTAGTCTCAAAATCCGTGGAAACAATTCAGAAGGAAGGAAGCCTGCACAGTTTTACACACTAGATTATTAAACTCTGGATGGCGGGGCGCTATTCACCCCTCCAGAGTCTCGGGACTTCCGCCTTTATAGCGGGGTCCCCCACACTAAGTCCACCGGTCTTCTTCCTGCAGTCTCAAAAGCTACTGCATTCATACACTTCTTCCTCAACCCACGAATCACTAAGCCATTCTAGGGCCTGAATTAAATTTTATGGTTGGTTGACATAAAGAATAGAATCCCAAATCACCAATGCATGTGTAATCGTTCATTTCCCACACTTTTTCTGCATGGTCTCTGTGCCTTCCTATTTCCAGTCCACAAGGAGTTCCTTGATTTTTTTTTTAAACTAAGGATGACATTTCAGAAGTCAATATGGGAGACCCCCTCTGACAATGTCCACCAGCTGAAGCCCACCCACCAGGCCAGGCCAGCCTCTGCAGATGCTAGGGCCACATTGTTGCTGTTCCTCGTCACATGTGCCAATGGAAGGGGCAAAAGGAGGGGAGAGAAGTACCAAGACTGGCTTATTTGTCTGGCTGGCTTTCACAGGAAAGGCAGAAAGCTTTGCCAGGGCTCACCAGCACACCAGGCCATGTGGCCCTGCCAAGGCACAGTTTACTGGGAAGCAGTTTTGAAATGATTCCAGCCTAACACAACCGTAGTTTTCACTACGGCAGCAGCAGCACCGCTTCAACGGGGTGCACCGGCTCTTTACCATTTGAGAATAAAGGGAGACTTCACGTACATATACAGCAGTTTTCTGCATTAAAAAAGAGGGGAGGAGAGAGCCCTGACCAGTGTGGGTCAGTAGATTGGGTGAAAAGGCCGCCAGTGTGATTCCCAGTCGGGGCACATGCCTAGGTTGTGGGCTTGGTCCAGGTCTGGCAATGTTTCTCTCCCTCTCTTTCTCTCTCCCTGCCTTCCCTTCTCTATAAAAGAAAGAGAGGGAATGGGGAAAATAGGGCTAAGACTACACCGTCAGCTCAGAGCCAAGCCAGGCCAATTCACCGCACGGGAAAACTATTTTCATTTCTGCCTCGCTGGATAAAGCAAACCCATGAAATTTACCAAGAATCGAACACAGCACCTGCCTCCATCTAATACCTGCAGCTAAGAATCAGCGAACGGACGAATGAATGGAGGGAGGAAGAAAACCTCTTCAGCGGCCGAACTCAACGCTGACATTTACGGGTTGGACTTGAAGCCTACTCAGTCCCGCAGTTCGGCTTGTTTCAGGACACCATCCCCTGGTTCCGGCCCAACCCATGATCCACCTCCATTAACTCAGAATTTCCTGGCTTGGCGGAGACACTAAACGTCACAGTAATAGGGGTTACAGGACTCTGGAAAAGATAAAGCTGCTTCCAAAACCTGTTAACCACCCAACACCACAAACAC
>PVKM010032779.1:0-16258 GCA_004027735.1 Carollia perspicillata
CCGCCTGCCATTATTCCCTCCCACCCCAGCCATCCCCACCTCCCACCCTCAATCCTACCCACCTTTGGCTTTGTCCATGTGTCCTTTTTACATGTTCCTGACATCCCTCCCTCCTTTCCCCCGTTATCCCCTCCCATATCCCCTCTGGCTACTGTCAGCTTGTTCTTAATTTCAAGAGTTCACTTTTATATGTGGTATGAGGGTCCAGCTTCATTCTTTCATATATGGATATCCATTGTCCCAGTATACTTTGTTGAAAAGACAATTCTTTCCACATGGAATTGTCTTGGCACCTTTATCAAAAATGAATTGACCATATATGTAGGGAGTTATTTTTGGACTCTTCCATTTATCTGTATGTTTATTCTTTTTTTAAAGATTTTATTTATTTATCTTCAGAGGGGAAGGGAAGAGAAGGAGAGAGGGAGAGAAATACCAATGTATGGTTGCTGCTGGGAACTGGCCTGCAACCCAGGCATGTGCCCTGACTGGGAATTGAACTGCAATCCTTTGGTTCGCAGGCCCGCGCTCAATCCACTCAGCAACACCAGCCAGGGCTGTATGTTTATTCTTATGCCATTACCACACTCTCTTGATTTCTACAGCTTTGTGGTAAGTTTTCAAGTTGGGAAATGTGAGCCCTCCAATTTTGTTCTTCTTTTTCAAGATTTTGCAATAATCCTGAAAAAGGATATTAATGGGTCTCTTGCATTTCCATATGAATTTTAGGATCAGCTTGTCAATTTCTATCAAAAAAGAAAAAAAGCCGGCAGGGATTTGATAGGGATGGCATTGAATCTGTAGATCAGTTTGGGGAGTATTGTCATCTTAACAATAAGTCTTCAAGTTCATGAACATATAAAATAAAAAGCAATCTGAGCCACTGTCTTCTGATACTTTGAGACAAAAATACTCAAACTTCCTTACACTCTATCAAATACTTAGCACACTATAAACACTAGATTTCTGAAGACCCCTCCCAAAAAGAATATGCTAAAAGATACTGATTATAAAACCACAAAATATCTTTCATATTACAAAGCAACACATTATGCTTTTTAACAAGTTCCCAAAACAATGGAGCTGAGCACTCTAAGACGGAAGACCTAAAGACTTAGGCATAACTAGAGCTGAAGGAAACAGCCAGGCCCCACTGGCCTTGGCTTATTTCACTTTAGTAAAGGAAAAAGGACTGAATGACCATAAACCATCGCTCTACCACAAGTGCCTCAAACACAGCAAAATTAAAACTGGTCAGAAATTATCTTCCATCTTCCTTTATATAAATTAGCCACAAATCATTCCTCAGATAAATAGATCTGTGCATCAGTACCAGAGTAGGGAAGCAGAAATTTTCTATAAAATGGACTCCTTTGTAACAATCTGGTTGGAAGAGGATAAGTAATAATAGTAAGTCTTGATGCTATATTTCTATAACAAAACACTTCACTTAAATTTGTCTATCTAGAGTAGCTGGGAGTGGTTGTGGTGAAGACCCTGGGAGTATTAATAGGCCCTCCAGCTCTTCTTAGGGTTGCTGCTACCTTTACTAGATTAGAACAAAGGCAAAGAATAAGTTAACTTTATACTATAATGTATAAACTAAACAATTAACATTATGCAAATAGGCAAAAAGCCAACCAAAGGCACTCTCTAAAGCCTACGATCAACTCTGACCTCTATCACACAGCAAAGGTCCCACTTTCAAACATAATTAAATGCCTACAGTGATCTTTACATACATAACTCTAATCATATCTAACACCTACTCTTTCAGGTAGAAATTATCGCCTGCAATTTACAGAAGAGGAAACTGAGATTTATAGAGCTTACGTAAGTTGCCCAAGAGCACACAGCTCACAAGTGGCAAAGCTGTGATTCAAATCCAAGCATCTTCAATTCTTCATCTGGTGCTTCTACTACTATTAGCCCAGTGGCTTTTCAAATATCCCAAATCTCCTATCCACGCTCATGCCAAGACCATCAAGGAACAAAACACACAGAAGGGCGGCCAAGTCCTACTCCAACTCTGTTGAGTGGAACTGGTTTTCCAGACCAATTAAAACAACATGGGGTGGGGAGGAAACAGGCAGAGTGGAGGTGGAGAGAGAGAGGGAGAGAGAAGAAGGGAGTGGGGAGAGAGAGAGGGAAGAGGGGGAGAGGAAGAAAGAAAAAGAGATCAAGAGAAATATGAGTAAAGACAAAGATGGACATCAGTAAAGAAGCATTTGAGGGAGTTCACCTTGCAGCTAAAAATGAACCTGAATGAAAGCAGTCAGCCTCGGCCAACTTTAAGATAAGATGACTTTGGTCAAAACTACAAACTTTTTTTCTTGACGATTTCCATTTCTCCCCTGCAAACAGAAGTTAAAATATCACTTAATCACTGTTTAATCATTCTCCACAAGTTCACTGTGGTTTAACTCCTTATATCCTGACAGCCTCCAGCACACTCCTAGAAAATCCTGGAAGGGGAACTAGAGAGACCACCGAGAGACGGCTAAAGCTGACAAGAAAGCAGAAGGAAACTTTCAATAAGCATATGACTCCAAAACCACTTATCAAGCCGGAAGTTTTATATTAAGCTCACAGGCCACCTGTTCCTTCAGCTTCCCAATCTGACACCTAACTCGTGCCATGGCCATGGCTCAAGAAGGGATTCCATGAGTGAGATGCAGACCAGAAATTTCACTCCTGAGGGTCAGGGCTTTCAGGCTTCTGGAATGTGCCTGGTAAAGCCGTGGGGTGTCTGGGCAGCTGAAAGCCTCCAAAAGGGAATTCAGTAAGAACAACTGCTTTCCCTCAACCCGAGGTTATGAATTTAAAAATAAATCTCAGTGACCCTCATGCCTTAGAAATCATTTGGGAAAGAATGTTGTTGAATCCAGCAACTGTTTGCCCCAGTGGGGTGAACCAGAAAGAGGGAAAAGAGAGAAATGTTCCTAACCACTCCTCTCAAGGAGTCTGACAGGATAAAAAGATGAGGGAAATCCCAGTCAGCTTCCTTAAGAGCAAAGGCTTACAAAGTACTGTGTATTTGTATGTTACTTGTATTTCCAGATCTCAGGAAGGACGTTAACACATGTGCACCTTCTGTGAGGTACTAAGATTATGCTCAGCACACAAAGTATTTTTAAAGGGGAACACCACAGTGCGACTGTACAGCAGCAGCTGGCAGGCCTCTGTGCATGCCTGTCTTACTGCGGACAAGGGCGCAACCCTGAGGCCTCAGCTCCCCTCCTGGCATTTGTAAATGGCAGGCCGTGGGGAGTAACGGCTTCCCGGAGAGCCCAGATACTGCGGAAATCCCCTTCTCGGGGATCCCATTTCTCAACTTGATTAAAATAACTACCACCCAGATTTTTGGAAAGTGCCATTTTCCTTGTTCATTTGGGAGCTTTATCACCATGGCAGTGCAGCTTTTCTTTTGAACTAAATAGCTACAGGATTTCGGCATTCTTCTCACTCAAATGATTCTTAAGACTTGAAGGTCACTGGGAACAGCCTAAGGGCACTTCAGAAGGCTGTGGCTCTCCCATTCACTACAGCCGCTGGAAGAAACAGCAAAGTAAATAGTGAGCAGAGCAGAACTGAGATGTTGCCACAAAGTCACCTCGAGCTGGTTCTCTGAAAGGTTTTATTACCAATGCCAAGTAGAAACTGGGCATGTCTTCCTCCACCCACACAAACACTTCTACCACCTCCACTGCCCTCCTCTCCATTAGCAATAAAAATATATGAATGATGCATGGAGTGACTCCTCAACCCCACCTCTGACGTTCCTTTCTTGTACAGCAACATGATGGCAGCTAGGGCCTGATGTAGTTATCTGCACACCAGCCATCAATCTGGAAAACTCTTATTTATAAGAAACTCTCAAAGTCCAACACCTGAGGTTCCACAAGTGAATCATGGTGGTTACTCAAGTTTTTGTTTTATTGGAGGATTTCAGTTGTTCATTTTTCTAGGTTTTGCTTATGGTTTCTCTAGGGCAAAGAAGAAACATATATGGCTAAAAATACCCCTTTTTCTTCCTTAGGATTGAGAAAGCAAGGACTACAGCTTTGACCTTTGTTACAATGTGATGTTTTAAACCAACAAAAGCTAAAAGAGACAGACACTACTTAAGAGGCAGGCTGGGGGCAGGGTAGCTAGTCTCAGAACAACTGTATGCTCCTCCCAGGCAGAAGCCCCTACTGCCTCAATGTCTGAAAACACTGCATCAACTTCCCCCAAGTCTGATGAAGTATGCGAATTAAATGTAGCAAGGGCTATCTTTTTACAAATCATTTTTCTTATTATTTATTTTTTTCTGATAGCCCCCACTGCTCAAAAGAAATACTTAAGAAGGAGAGAGAGAGACAGACAGAGAGAGAGGAAATTACCTGGTTTAATGCTTACTAGTAACCCCTAGAAGGAAGAACACTGGGAAGAAAAGAGAGGAAAGGGTATAAAGAACCTCATGCTTTTCCCAGCTGCCCTTTTCAGTGAGTCAGTAAAACGGGGCCCTTGAGACCCTGTACAAAACCCCACCTTGCCCTATTTTATGACCAAACTTTATTCAGTGCCTTGTATTTTGGAATTTTTCCAAGATTCCAATGAACAGCAACTCCATCTCCTCCAGGTCTGTGACCAAATCGGGACAAGAAAAATTACAGCCTCACTGAGTTAGTATCTCTCCAACTATACATACTACCTTCTTTTCTCAAGTTAAACCAGGGGGACTATAAGATCCTTGAAAGCAATCCAGTTTATACTCCCAACCCCTAGACCTGTGCTTTGCAAAGAGAGGAATTCATCAAATGTCTGTTGACCATAACTACCCTTCTGCGCTGACCTACACAGGTGATGACCTACACAAGCTATCACCTGCCCTAGAACTATGGTCTACCCATCTTCCTTGTGTCAAACCTCCAGGCCAGTTAATCCCAGTCTGGCAAGTCATAACATAGCCCTAAGTTTCTAAACTACCCCAAGAGATGTCACATAATTCTTAAATACATCTCTGAAACAGAACTAATTTTAACCCTCTTAAAGTTCATACTGTCTAGCATTTTTGTTCAGGAAAGGAAGTGAAATCAAATTAAACAAAAGCAAACAAGTCACAATTCCTCCAAGGTGGGGGGCAGGCAGGGTGACAGTTAAAAGCTCTTATAAAGGACTGTCCCTATTCAAGGCTTCAAAGGCAAGCAATGTGATTCAGAGCAAAGACATTCAACTTCCAAGTCAGGAACCTGGGTCATGGTTTTGGCTTGTCAAAAACCAGCTGTGAGACTTGGGAAACTGTCCTTTGACCTCTCTGAATCGGCTCTGTTTCTCATCTATCTCTTTATGATACTATGAATTTGAGGTTCATCCAAGAACTAAACATCTAGAGCTAAACCAGTGATGCTTAGAAGACATAACAAAAATTTATTTGTAAGTGCCCTAGCATAAGCAGAAATTTTCTACAGAAAAATGACCTAAAGGGGGAAAGACAATGAAAGAAAGGGCCTTCTATACAACGGATAAGAAGCAGAGGTTAGTAATGATACAGGGTGCAGCCAAGAGGGGGGGCCCCAAAAAGGGATTTGGAATGGGGTCTAAAACTCAAGGTGTCCAGGAAATATTAAGACATCCTCACCCCTTCCCCCATAGGTGTGAGTTGGGGGAAGGGGACATATGGAGCAGGGCCTTTGAGAGCTGTTTTGCATAGCAACAGCTTTGCAGCTAACCTCTGGCATGGTCATTTGACAAATCTATAGCCTTTAACTGGTTTCATAGATATGTTAAATAGCTGTGGCCATGCTTTGAGCCAGGGAGAAGGGAGTGACTTCCAGCCAAGATGTAAGTGGGGGGCAGGTCCCCCAAGTTACAGTGCCTGCATGGGAGCTGGAAGAAGATTGGCTCCAGGATATTGGTCCAGATCTGCCCAGACTCACGATGGCAGCCCAGTAAACTTGGGATAATACTGGGATGCTGGCAGGTGTAGCCAATTGTGAGAGGAGTCGAAAATGGAGCTACCGAGGAAGACTGGCACGAGGATTTAAACTGAGACTCAGCAGCCATAGAGGAGAACCACTCGGACGAGTACAGATCCCCTTGCAGCTTTGCAAGGAGGGGAACCATGGGGTCTTAGCAAGGGTGCAGATCCCCTCACAGCTTTGCAAGGAGGGGATCCACAGGCTTGGCGAGACTGCAGACCCCCGCAGCTCTGGTGGAGGAAAGAAGAGGCTTTGCCTGGACGGTGACACAGCTGATGGTGCCAGCAGCCTGGGAAAATGGACGTGTGCTGCTTTTCCTGACTTACAGTAGCCCGGATAAGGGCAGGGGGAGAAGGAAGCACTGTGGGTGTCAGTAGTTATCCTAAAGGACTTTGATAGTTTAATGGGGACATTGGGTCACTTATTTAAGTCTGTATGGCCTTATATAAACCTTTCTTTTCCTTTTCACAAATCTCTGGCATTGAGAGCTATCTTTCTGATCTGGCGGTGGACAGACGAGCCCAGTAAATGGTCCGGACGGTATTAGTATACCATCCTCCAGAGTCCGGGCCCCTGTGTGTGTATGTGACTGTTCTGTAACAGTTTCTGGCATCCCTGGGTGGGCCAAATATTGCCCCCCTTGAACCTCTGTCCTATAACAGAGGACATGAGAAGAGGAAATGAAAGCTATTATTACAGAATTTAAATGAAGACTATTAGAGGTCTTCTCCTCCTACTCTCTTTCCTAACCACCCTTTCAAGAATCCTGAACACTGAAAATAATGAAGATATGCAACAGGCAAACACACAAATAAGCATTCTGGACAAGAGAAGAATTGCTTAGAGCTATAAAACAGGTTTAGAAGAAAATGAGATTTACAAAATGGAAGAAAAAATAAGAAAAACAGAAACAAAAAAGAAAAATACAGGAAAATCTCGACACAACTGAACTGAACTGTACAAATTTGACCAGAGAAAGGGAAATAATTTAAACATGTGGAGAGGTTTACTCACAACTCCACTGAGTGAAGTTTTACACCAAAGTAAGGTCGTGTACCGGGGTGAACATAAGATGAGAAGCCTTGAATCTGAGACGTCAGCAAGTCTCAGTTCCCCTGTGCCTCTCACACTGTGAGCATCCTGAATTCTGAATGTGATTCTAGTGTTTGAGAATGTCCTCTAATTACAGGCCAACTACACACAAAACCATGTTTATTTACCTTGATTGATGGGTTATTTAAGATATCTTTTAAGGATAATTTTGATTATTTGGGATTTTCACTTCATGTACTGACTTTAGAATCTAACTTCCTGCAAGAAGATGAGACTTCTCCACACCTTGCAGGGCAGGGCAGGGGGTGGTAGTTCAGACATTGAAATCCTTCCTAAAAACTAAAGATAATATAGAAAAGACCAAATTTCTGTGTCACTTCCTTAGCTACCCCCAGCAATTTGGGAAAGGAGGGGACAGCTTATAAAAGTGCCCAAAGGCATGGGGCAGGTCATTCAACAGGTCTCTTACTTATGCCCAGGGAAATGCAGTGGCCAGGCACTTGCTCAGAGCCTCCCAGACCTGGTACCAAAGTCTTTAGGACCAGCCCAGCCCTTAAGGGTGCTTCCTCTCCCTACTCAGATGCCTCCTGTGTCTGTCTCACTACTATAACTTAGGGGCCCCTCCTCTATGGCTTGGTTCAGGCTCTCCTGAGGTCCGAGAAACCTCAATGTCCTCAGACAAAGAGAAAAAGTGGTTGATTTCCTGCAGTCATGACACTCTCTTACCCCGCAAATGGGAACTGCTTTGTCAAAGAATAGTAAATTCTCCTAATGAAATACATTCCCTTGCTGACATTCAACTAAGGAGACACTGAGCCTCTAAGATGTGCCCACACAGAGAATAAACCTGTCCCTTTCTTTGCTTCTGATAAACAGTCATGACTGATAGGAATGTTTGCCTCCTTTTTATCCTAAAAAGACAAAGGCCTGACTCTTTCAGCCCTAGAAAGCCACATTTTAAATTTGTAATCAAGAAAATAAAGCTACACTCAACATTTGCCATAGATAGTAGTAGTAATATTTACTGAAATAGTAGTTGGCATTTACTGAGTATTTACTCGGTTCCAGGCACTGTTTAAGTACTTTCTACTTATTATTAACTCATTCAATTCTCATTACAACTCTATGAAAATGGTACTTTTATAAACCTCATTTTCTAGCTGAGAAACTCTGGCCTAGAGAGAAAGGTTAAGTAACTTGTGTGAAATCATACTAAGTGGTAGAATAGGGTTCAAGGTCAAATCAACCCTACAGGTCCTTTGGGAATTACTGTTTTGGATGGATGTCAGAAAACATGGGAAGAAAGGAAGGCTAGCAAAAGCAGTCAACAAACGTTGAACAGATTTTTGTCATTGTTTTTTTAAATCTCTGCATTAATGGCTGGCAGAGCATGACTGTCTGTCCTCATTCTATTTGGCTATCTTTCCTTCCCCCAAGCCCCTCAAACACAGCACCTTCAGAGGCTCTGAAGTCTTCCCACAGCAGCTTAAGGAAAAGGAAAAAAAATGAGAAGAAGGCATTTAATCAAAAGCCCTTTTCTTCTGGCAAACAAAAGCCCTTGGTATTTCTACAGACAGAGTAGTTATTCTTAACCCTAACTGAAGATTTTTTGGCAGAGAAATATGAAAATGTTAGGCTTGTGGGAATGCCTTCTGCTTTAGGCTTTTGTGTCCCACTCAGTAACACCAGCCCACTGAAACACAAACACAGCAGCCCCTCAGGAACCCTAGGACAATTCAGTTAACCCCAGGGTCTAGGAAGACAGAGAGAGATCAGAGTTCCTATTCCTGATGGTCTAACTCCTTTCTCCCCTACCCCCTCCCTGAGTGTTCAAGAGTTTTTAAAGTACACTAGGAAAAATAAATCTGAAGATAACAGATACATAACAGTTCAAACCCTGACAGTGAGAGGAAAGTAGCAAGTGGGAGGTAGAAGAGGGCAGAGATCAGGCCTGACTGGGGGGAGGTGAGGAAGGCAAGGGGGTGTTCCTCACTAGACTCTGCTTCTCACCCCAAATCAACAATTCAGTTTCAGCACCGTGCCAATAAAATGGGAAGATCTGGTAATTGTTTCAGGGGCTTTCTCCACTCAGCACTGGGTTTCAGAGGCTTTAATGTGGCACTGAACAGTGGTTAAGTGGTAAGCATTTTCCCAACAGGGTAGAGGGAAATTAGACCATTTTATTTAATAGCTCAGGAAGGGAAAAAGGCAGGGGCCGGTGGGGCGGGGGCCGGGGTGGGGGGGTGGACAGTCTCTCAGAAGACAAGCAGGGGCCAGCAGCACTAATCCCAGATATATCTTGATACCCCATCCTTTGTATGAACACAGTGGCATTAGTACCTCTACCCAGTCGACAGCAGCCTCCCCTTGCTGCCCTGCTCAGGATATTATGAACAACACCACTATGAGAACACAGGCCCAATGACACGTCTCCTAGCAGCCAGGTCTCTGTCACAGTGGGAACAAGAGCAGCCAGGTACGAGGAGTCTCAGCCAGGCTTTCAAATCCCTTGGTGTGAGCAACCCAAACTAATGTATGATTATGATCTGTAATGGTACCAAACTTTGAGGTATTAAACCATGAGGTAATAAAGCCTCAGGTGGCTCAGGATTCTGAATCATCTCTGATTACCCTGGAAGTGGGTCCTATTTGCTCTCAAGTGGTATCAAAGGCCGTCAATAGAGTAAAAGGCTCTGCTCAGCCAGGTTCAAGCACTGGCAAGTTTCAAATGTCTGGCATATAGTAGGCTCACACATATTTGCTGAATGAATAAATGAATAAAACATTTAATTTTCAACTTCTATAATCAGTTCCATCCTGCACCCAAGGGGGTATAGAGGGAGTGTCAAAGAAGATTTCTAGAGGACAGAAAGAAAAAAATTTATTTTCCCTGCCATTCCCGGGTGATCAAGCCCTTCTGTTGCAAAATATAATGCTCCCTTCTATATAAAATTCATTACTCAACTGTTCTCCCACAGAGTTGGATAACAGGCCACACTACCCTAATCAAGGGCAATGGTTCTTCTGCAGCTGGTGTGCGGCATACAGAATCCTCTGAAAGGTGGCAGAGTACACTAGGGAGATGTCCACTGTAGCAGTTTTTTATAACAGCGACAACTTGAAAACAACCCAAATATTCAACATTAAGAGAATGGCTAAGTGAAGCCATTGTCGACATAACAATTTAAGTTGTAATGACTATAAGGAAACACTTAAAAAAAACCTTATAATGTCACATGAAAAAGGCAGGCAGACATATTTTTATATGCTAAGTGAAAGAAACCATATACAAAAGGCCACATGTTATATTATTTAGATTACATGAAATTCCACAATAGGCTAAGTTAAAAAGCAGATTATTGGTTGCCAGGGGCTGGGGGAGGAGAGGGAGAGTGACTGCTTAATGAATATGGGATTTCCATGTAGGGTTACAAAAAAATTCTGAAACTGGATCATCGTGATGATTGCACAACAAATGAATTGTATATTTTATAATGCTACAATGGTAAATTTTATGTTATGTGTATTTTGCCACAAAAAAATGGATTGGAAAAATAACATATAGGCCAGGTCACAATTATATAAAAGTAAACCTGAACCAGAAGGAACACAGACCAGTCCCAACATCTGTCAAATTAAAATGAGACTTCATTGATGTTGAACAATAAATAAAAATCAGGAAAGGAAACTAAAAATGCCAGAAGCACACAGCCACAATCACAAGCCTGCTAGTAAGTGCTTACAAGTGGGGGACAAGTTACACAGCCCACTGGGGGCCAGAACAGCAGGTGTGTGTGCTCTGGAGGGAGGGAGGGAGGTCTTAGGCCCTCCCCAGGCCAGCCTTCTCTAATCTCCCTTAAAACACTCCCCGGAGTAGAGAAACCATCTGTTTCAACAAAGCCTAGAGCCCCTACTAGCATATTAACTCTTTCACTGCTGACCTCCTACAGACGGGCTTCACCCAATGTTAAATGCTTTTCATTTTTAAAATGCCTCTAAATGTTAGAATATAAGCTCTACAATGGAAGAAACTTGTCCTGTTCAATAAAATATCCCTAATACCTGGAATAAATTGATATCAGTGGATATTCAATAAATGGTTTGCTGAGCGAATCCATTAAATACCTTTTCCCTACAATAATTGTTTAACTCATGCCTTTTTTTCTACAGTCTCCCTCTTCTTGTCATTTGTCCTCACTTAGAGTCTGACCTAGTTTCCTCAATTCAGTCAACCAATCACTATTTTTCTGTGTAAGTACAGTATAACTAGTCCCCTCACTGTGGGTTTTTTGCTGGATCCCAGTGCCTAGCACAGTACACATGGTAAATGCTCATACATACTTGCCAAATCAAAGAACGATTCACTTTGGTCACCACATGGTTTAAGTGCTCAGTAGTGAGCAATTAAACTGGCTAGGTGTGAGCTAGGTACCATGAGAGTTACAGAAATGTAACATCCGTCCGTAAAAACAGTTCCCACATAAAGCCTACAATTTTAATATGGAGACAAAACTAGGATGTGGGAAAGTGACACATAAAGGTGGACAATGATAATCAAAGAAGTCTCCACGGAGAAGAAAGGCCTGAAGTGAGGCTGAAGAAATGGACGGATGCCAGTTAAGTATAAAGAACAAGGGCATTCCAGGTGAGCTGCCCAAGAAAAGGCCAGAGGACAGACTGAATGAAGCACTTCAAAGCACCAGGAGGAGATGAATCTGTCTAGAGCTAAAGCTGTATTCTAGGAAATTATGTGGGATAAGCCTGAATAATGGGTGGGGGAAGGCTCACAGCATAAAAGCTCCTGCTTACTTTGGTAACAGAAAACACTAAGAAGCAGCTGGCGGAGTTAACTGGAAGGGAGAGACAGGACACAGCAAACAAAACATGGGGCAGTTGCAGTAATTCACGAGTGAGGTGACCAGTGACGGGCCTAGAGTCATGGCAAAGGGGGTGAGGAGGAAAGGGCAAATTTAAGAGAAATGCTGAAGAAACAAAAGAACTCGGTGACAGAAAACGGGGTTGATGAAGAGAGAAGAGTCAGAGATGTCTCCAGGGTTTCTGATCTCGGAGACTGGAGGAATGTGAGCACAACTGTTAAAAATGGGGAGTGAGGAAGGACAGCCAAGTCCAGGCTGGGTCATGGAAATACTGAGTCTGTGGTGATATCCAAGTAAAGCCGTCCTGTGGGCAGCTGATAAAAGAGACTAGTAATTGAGAGATTTTTATACCTACAATGAAATATTATTCAGCCTTAAAAAAGGAGGAAATTCTGTCACAAGGTACAATATGAAGAACTTTGAGAACATTATGCTAAGTGGAATAAGCCAGTCACAGAAGGACAAATACTGCATGACTCCACTTATATGAGGCATTTAAAGCACTTAAATCCACAGAAGCAGAAAGTACATTAGAACAGTGGTTGCCAGGGGCTGGAGAGAGGGGGAGATGCGAAGTTGCTGTTCAACCAGTAGAGACTTTCGGTCGTGAAAGATGAAAACGTTCTAGAGAGCTGCTGACAAGAAACATGCATGTAGTTGACAACACTGTACTATACACATAAAAATTAATTGGCAGGGTAGATTTCATGTTACGTGTTTTTTATCACAGTTTTAAAAACACCTTTAAAATTGAGAGGTTTTAAGTAGTGTAAGACAGACGCAGGAGTTTGCAATTTAAAAGAAAAGCTGAAGCCAGAAGGAGTGGCTAGAGAAAGAAAAGGTCAGGAGTAGCATAACAGTAAGGCCAGCTATGTTTGCATAATGAGTTTATGTGCCAGCACTGCGTCAGGAGCTTTACCTACACCATTCTATTTACTCTTCATAATTTTATGTGAGCAATATTATTATCCCCATTTTATAGATGAGAGAACTGAAGCTCAGAGAAACTGAGTAACTTGCCCCAAGTAATGCAGACACTTGGATTTCAACCCAAGCCAGCCTGGATTCAAAGCCTGTGTTATTCCCACCTCACCGTACTGCCTCGCCCCTCAGCAAACTATCAGAGTTAGAGTCAGGAGAAGGAAAAGACCCAGCAGAGGCAGCAAACAGCAATCAGAGAGGTCAAGGAAAACCGAAAAAGTCCTTCATTAAAGCTAAAGGAAGAGAAATTACTTTTAATCTTCACCCAAGGATATGTTTTTATTGATTTTAGAGAGAGTGGAAGCCAGGGGGAGTGAGGAAGAGAAAGAAAGATCGACTGGTTACCTCCTGATCTAACCTGACGCAACTTATGTGTGTGCTGGGAATCAAACCCAAAACCTTTTAGTGTACGGGCAACGCTCCAACCAACTAACTAACTGAACCACCTGGCCATGGCAAGGAAGAGAATGTTTTAAATAGGCAGGGATGGATGTTACCACCGTGTCAAAATGTCAACATTCCAACACAAAATGAAGTCAACATTCCAAATCTACCTGTAAAGAATCACGTAAAGATAGAGCCTTAGGCCAAGTACTCAGACCAGAGAATTTCAAAGAAACAGAAGCCCTAGCAGGGCTTCTTCTCTCCTTATCAACGACACCTGGGATTGCCCATCACCTGGGATTGCCCATCACCGGCTACTCCACAGGCCTCTCACTGAAGTAAATCCTCTGAGCAGTCCCAGGAAATACCAACCCAAACACAAAGCACTGCACAACACAAGGTCAGGTTTAACTTGAGCTATGCGGGCAACTGGATCTCCACTCCAGCTACAGTTCAACGCAAACTCTGTTTCTAAAAGTTCTTTTTCAAACTTCTTTTAGAATGATTCCATATGCCTGCTCTCTTTGCTTCTCCTCACATCCTAGACAAACTAAAATCAGGTACACATTTATTGCTTTAGCCATAGTCCCGCTTCCCTATAAGTGATCTTTCATACTGCTGCCTGAGTTATACTTCTCCCCAAACAAACAAACAAACAAACACGATTGTTTGTCACTCCTCTGTCTTAAGAATATCTAGTGCCCTCGCGTGCCTACATTATTTCTTAGCCATTTATAACAAAGGACTCAACTTTCCATTCCAGCCCTCTCTCTCACGACCCAGTCCCTACCTTCGTAATGTTTCTCCTTCTTCCTCAGAGGATACAGAGACTCTATTCCTTTGCACACCTGTTGCCTCCCCAGAATACCTTTTCTCCCTTCTTAACTGGTAAACTCCTACTAACTTCAAGATTCAGCTCACACGCCGATTCCACTGTGAAGTCTTCCCAATCACCCACCATGTAGCCTCGAGAAATTTCTCCACCTCTGTTCTCACAGCATCTTGTTCATATTTCTATAATGGCACCTTGCTACAAATATTGGGTTGGCCAAAAAGCTCATTTGTTTTTTTCCATAAGATGGCTCTAGTATGCTTAGCTGTCTTTAACTTCATTAGAAACAATTTTGTTAGACTGTACTGTGACAGCTATCATATTAATGTGCATTTTTTAAAAAACTTATCGAAATTGCTGAACTTTTGTGTATTTCTTCCATCTTAATATTGAAGACGGAAGAAAATATGCAATGTTTCGGCATATCATGCTTCATTATTTCAAGAAAGGGAAAAACACAACTGAAATGCAAAAAAAGATTTGTGCAGTGTATGGAGAAGGTGCCGTGACTGATCGAACGTGTCAAAAGTGGTTTGCAAAGTTTCGTACTGGAGATGTCTCACTGGAAGATGCTCCACAGTCGGGTAGACCAGTTACAGTTGATAGTGATCAAATCGAGACATTAATTGAGAACAATCAACTTGATATCACACAGGAATAGCCAACATAATCAAAATATTCAAGCCAATAAAGTTACTGGTGAAAATGAAAAAGGTGTCTTTTATTTTACAGAAAAAACTAAATGGACTTTTCGGCCAACCCAATATAAATTACTTATTTTTTGAGGATAGGGACTGTTATTAATCTTTGCATTTCCTATGTCTTGTACAGGATCTGTCATACAGGAGGTTCTCAATGAAAGAAGGGAAGAAGAAGGATATGGGAGCTTCCAGGGAAAGATACAAGAAGCATGGAACATTAAGCAGTTAGTTGATAACAAATTGTAAAAAGTCATCTTCCAAATCACAGGATTTCAAGATACATTAAACCAGAGAGTCTAAGAGGTTCCTGCCACTCCACAATGAGCAAAATACACTGTTTAGCAAGTGATATTCATTCAGAGGGACCATCTCCACAATTGTTGCAATGAGTAGCATATACAATTAGGATTACTAGCCTGGGGTTTCTCCAGAAGAGTAGCCAAAAGAAACTTTGGCAGAATATGCAGACGAGAGCCTTAACCTCTCAACAGTAATGCCTACAGGCTTATTCTTTAAAAAAGGATAGTATAACACCTCCAGTTAACAACAACAACAAAAATCCCCACAGAACTACTTCCGCACACGTAAGAGTCCAGAGTGCTAACCATTATACCATGGAATCCCATATTCCCCACACATTTCAAACCAGCAGCAATAGAAGCCAACCCCAATGTGAACTTGTGCTGATGTCCCTCTCCCGACCAGTAACATGCAGTAAAACTAAAAAACTACATAATTAAGAAGAGGATCAACTTTAACAGTACAAAACTGTCAAGCATCTAAACTGTCGAGGATTTACTGAGGGTCTATAGGTGCCTACTGCTTTTAAAGGTGTTGACAGGTCTCACCCCAGAAACATGTAGACTCCCAGATTGCATGCAATCGAGAGAATCACTCCATTGTGGTAGGTTTGCTTAAGGGCTCTGGGAATAGAAGGAGTAGACGGTTCTCACTGTGAAAGATGTAATTCTGTCAGTGACTCAAGCCACTTTCCACTATCCTGGCTGCTGTAGAAATATTCCTATTGAACCCCCACCCCTTGCACACAAAGTGCCATATATGTGCCGCCTTCTCTGAGGCCTCAAGCTAATCTCCAAACACCCACAGTCTATCGTCAGCTAGAAAATCCCACATTGTCTGCAACAGGATGTCAACTCCCAGTCAGAAACAAGACTGTACTCTCATCAAGTCTATAATTTGACCCTAAGGCAACTGTCATTCCCAAGTAACAGAAGCTGATTTGCACTTGACTGCAATATGTTGATTCAAACACACAGCATCATCTCCACTTCCTCCAGAGGCAGACAGACACCTACCTATACGCAAAAGTGATGACACAGTAGAGTCTGTCAACCTATTAAATCAGGTTAAGCTGGCCCAATTTACTAGCTAGGGCCAACTCAGTAACAGCAGGAAAAGAGAGGATCTCAACTTCAGACCAATCTGAGGTTCCAATGCAGGATTTCT
>PVKM010032780.1:0-16252 GCA_004027735.1 Carollia perspicillata
GGGCTCATCATAATTCAGCACCATGCCCAGCGAAAGAGGGGCAATAAAACTGAAATATGAGACAGACAAGAGATAAAGGGAGAAGAAAGAAAATGCTTAACTCCCAGGTTCCTCCGATGGAAATTCAAACTGTCGAGGGTTTTATTCACCTTTTCATTCAGGGCTATTTATCTTGCTTATGCCATCCAAGCTCCTTCCTGCGGAAAAGCCATTCTCTCTCATACCTGACAGCGCAAACTGCTTCCTGCAAGGGGCCCAAACCAGTTTAAGTCTTTAAGTGGCTTCACTGGCTCAGGTGCCAACCAATTTCCTAAGAAGCATTTTGAGGAGCATTAAGCGGGGGTGGACCACTTCCTCTTCTGGTAGAGGTCAAGCAGTCACTAGGACAAGGAAGAATGTGGCACCAGACTCATCTGTATTAGTTATGCAAGCAAAACCCGTTTCCATTTTACTAATACCACAGGGAGTACATTCAACCTCAGGAAGTGAAGATTCTGATAAAAGGCTGCCTGTGACTCTACAGTCTTCACTAAACCATAGAAACAGTGTTGGGATGATCATCAGGCCTGAGGAAGAGGGGTTAGAAAAAAAAATGGAGGGAAATAGGGGTGTACTGTGAGGATAGGCAGTGATGGAGGTCATCCAGGAACTCACACTAAAGACAAAGAGGAGACTCTGGCAGGTGTGACTCAGTGGATTGAGCACTGGCCTGCACACCAAAACGTCACAGGTTCAGTTCCTGGTCAGGGCACATGCCCGGGTTGTGGGCCAGGTCCCCAGTTGGGGGCGTGCAAGAGGCAACCAATTGAAGTCTCTCTCACACATCGATGTTTCTCTTCCACTCTTCTTCCCTCCATTCCCATCTCTCTAAAAGAAATCAATAAAATCTTTAAAAAATCAAGACAAAGATGAAAATTTCTGCAATAGAATAACTCATTATATGAATTTGCCAAGTGATTTGTAAATACATTCAACATATTGTGAAGCCAAGCTGAAATTTTATGAATATACTCAGACCAGTTTAAAGGGTTTCTCTAGTGTCCACTGGCCAACAGACCCCCAACTCCACGCTGACCAGTCCCCATTATGACCTTCGTTAGGTCATCCTGCCCAGTGCAAACACTACTCTTTGAGGACTGTACTCTCATTATATGATACTATTATATGACATCATTATCATATATATTATTTTATAATATATAGTACAATACTATTTTTGAACTTTATTGAGCAAGGGCACCACAACTTTCATATTCCTCACAAGCTTATAAACAAATGTCAGAATCAAAATTTCATGTTCCCTCCAAGTCTAGTAGCATGTTTGAATTTTAGTAGGAAGGGGGAACTACATTTAAACTTTTTTCCACAGACAAATTATCTTCTGTCCCAGAAAGCCATTCTCTTCAGTGGAATAGAAAACTTGCACCTGAAGCATGGTAGAGAGAATAGGAGACCAGCCTTGGCTGTCAGATCAGCCAAACAAACCCCAGTGATAGTTACCCACAGGGTCACATGTATCATGAGCTGACATATACCCTCATTCCCAGAATTAAATCCCAAGCTGATCAACAGTTTGGACTAAAAGAGCAACTTCCCACAGTGGGAAATACTTATCACGGACTATAACCTGTTCATCTATGTTGTAAGTTTCTGAGAGTGGTGGTAGATTATGCAGAATTTTCTAAATTAAAATGCCCTGTTTGGAAATTCATTTAACATGGAACAACTTTCTAGATTAGTATTCTGAGGAAACACTGGAAGATGATTGTAAATGATCCAAAGAATATATTTTCTTGCCCTGGCTGGTGTGGCTCAGTGGATTGAGCATGGGCCTGTGACCCACAGGTTGCCGGTTCGATTCCCAGTCAGGGCACATGCCTGGGTTGTGGGTCAAGTCCCCAGTAGGTGGCACTCAAGAGGCAATAATACAGTGATGTTTCCTTCTCTTTCTCCTTCCCTTCACCTCTCTCTAAAAGTAAATAAATAAAACCTTTTTTAAAAAAAGAATATATTATCTTGCAGCTTGCACTTAACCACAGATGTAATAACCAGATGATTAAAAAAAAGGCAAGGGAGGGCTACGAGGCCTTTTATGCCTATGACTTCGATGCCTCTGATCATGTCTGTTGATGTGTCAAGTGGACACAGGACAACATTTAAACAGATGATAATTCAGCTGAGAGGATGGCCTCGAAGGCTGTGACTGTAATGTGAAATCGTCAGAGACTGATGACACGGTGCAGGCGATGGAGGCCTTCATCCTAATGAGGAACTTGGGCTTCTTTCTGTAAAACTCACTAGGACGAAGGCCCCTTTGAGGAGATACTGCTATGTGTGGCTCAAGAATTAAACAAATGAGGTGATTTATCATAGAGCTACTTTCATGCAGATTATCCTCTCCTGGAACAACAATCATGCCCGAGGTCCTAATTTTCTGTCCTGAAATTTCAAAACTTGACTTCTCAATTGGGATTATAAAGTTATATCTGCTTTAACACAGTGCCCATGCCAATGACAAACCCTGTGACAGTTTATTACCATTTCAGCCAAAAAAACCTGCATATTCGGGAAAGTCACACTCAAATTAGTTGTCTTTGAGAAAAAAAATAAAGAAGTTAATCAAACAGAACATACATATACATAGCATGCCTCTAAATATTTATCTGTTGCACAAACATGCTGTTAATTGAAAAAGAGAAAACTTTCTAAAAACTCTCTCCAAGAGTCCATTTGTGCCAGGTCATGCTACAGATACAAATTTACTAACTCGAAAGAAACATGAAATATTCTTCCATGATAATTCCTCTGTAGAAGTTGATCTGCTCTAATTTACCTCCTTCCTAATACCCTTCCTCTGTATACACTCAAGAAAAGATGGTAATTCTGCCACTCTTTGCCAAAGAAGTTTTGAACACTCAAGCACTTCATTGATAAAATGGCACCGTAAAGCACCTAATGCCTTCAGACCTAGAATAGGCTTGGCGAACAGCCCACGACCTCATTCCTGTCATGCCCGGGGTGAAACAGTCGGGGGCAGAAGATGAGTCAGTCACTGAAGCCTCAGGTCCCTTCATTCTCAAACCTCAAGGCAGCAAAGACACACGTATCTCCGAATGTCACCCTTCAAACACAAGTAGTAGCTGACATTGACTTCTTCCTCCTGGAAAGAACATCCTGTTTCAAATCTGTTTCAAAAGTACTTCTGCCTCCCTGGAGATTAAATCTTCTGTCTGATCTAAAAGCAGCAAAAAGGTAGAGTTTTGTAGTTGTACCCTCCACCACCTCTGTATATCTAGATCTCCAAACACACCTGAATTGTAACCTACCCTGAGAGGTCCCCCAAATTCTGAACCTCGCGGTTATTACAAAGTGTAATTCTTGTTTAGCAGCCCCTAGCACATTGTAAATACTAAATATATGCTTACAGAATGAAGGACAATACCAGAAACGAGGGTAGCTTGTACCAGCTACTAACCAGAATGACAATAACGTGTCATTCACTTCTTTTTTTTTTTTTTTTAGGTTCTGAAACTCTTCGAGTTGTTGTTTAAGCTTCTAAGTTTGGGTAATTTTTATATAGCAATCTATAATTAACATAATTCATGCTGAATTTGATTCCTCTAACCAACTCCCCAACTTTATTTTTTTAAGATTGTATTTATTTATTTTTAGAGAGAGGGGAAGGGAAGGAGAAAGAGAGGGAATGAAACGTCAATGTGTGGTTGCCTCTTGTGCCCCCCTTCTAGGGACCTGGCCAGCAACCCAGGCATGTGCCCTGACTGGGAATTGAACAGGCCCATGCTCAATCCACTGAGCTACACCAGCCAGGCATGTCATTCACTTCTTTGTCATCCATTCATTTAAGAAATAGTTGTCAGTCCTGGCACAGTGCTAGGCACTAGACATGGAGCAGTGAATAAAACCTAGGCGCTACCATCCCAGAGTTCTCAAAGAACCAAAACAAAGTCAATGTGTCTGGACTGCAGAGATTGGGGAGAAGGACACAGAGGCCACAGTATTATAGAACCTTGCAGGCCTTGAAGGCTGGATTGATAAAGGACCATGGAGGGACTTGGGGAAAGTAGCAGTGTTCCACAGGTGGAGAAGGGGGAGGATAGAGTAAAGGCATTAAAACAGACCTCTACTACCTCCCTGCTTTACCTAAGACCCTGGTGCCTTTGACCATATATATTTCTCTCTCTTAGAAGATCATTTCACCAACAGTGGTCTGAGAACCCAAATCAATCACCTTGACATGCCAAATCCTTCACCTCTTTTTTTTTCTTTTTGCAGCTTTATTAACATATAATTGACATACGACGTTGTGTAAGTTTAAGGCATACGATGTGATGATTTGACATGTGCACATATTGCAAAATGTTTACCACAGTCAGGTCAGTTACATCCTTCACCTTACATAATCACCATTTTTATTCTTATAGTGAGAACAATAAAGTTCTACTCTCTTAGCAACTTTCAAGTATATAATACAGTACTAACTGCGGTCACCGTGTCGTACATTAGACGCCTAGAATTTACTCACCCAAACCTGAAAGCTTGTACCTTCTGACCAACAACTGCCCGTGTCTCCCACCCTCCAGTCCCGGCAACCACCATTCTTCTCTGTTCTAGGAGTTCTCTTTTTGTCTTTATAATTGAACTTATTGGGGCGACACTGGTTAATAAAACTATATAGGATGCAGGTGTGCATTTCTACAACAACGTCATCTGTGTATTGTATTGTGTGTCCACCGCCCCGGTCAAGCCTCCTTCCATGTGTTCCCCTTTTCTCTCCTCCACCTCCCCCGCCCCTCATCTCTTCAAAGGTTCGGGATATGTTTTCTCTGACCCCATCTTTGCTTACTTCCTTTTCTGACTCAAGACACGTTCACTGCTTCTAAAATTACATTGTTCTAAACATCATAAAACACATTTTTACATGAAAATTACAAGCCAACTTTCATGTAAGATAATTTCCTATTTTCCTTCGGCTTTTCAATGTTTCCATTGCATTCACAAAAATAATGTAGAGAGCCCTCCAAAGGACAATTAAATGAATTACTTTCGTTTTTACCCAGTGACTATGTAGCCTACAGAATAATTTCTCTTTTGTAGCTTGTGAATTATACTGATCTGTCAACCACTTACTGTATATGGATTATTACTCATAGTCACTCTTTCAAATCTTAAGCTACAATAGCATTCTCTCTATACAAGATGATCTATCTGATACAGGCTCAATTAAACCTGGAATTTGTTTTAAATGAGCTACTGACACTTCAGGCAGCTGATCCATTTGGTTTCGTTACAGCTCAGCAGGTGGCTTCTGCTCTTGGCCACAGAACAAGACAGCTTCGGAGTCGGGAATGGAGCCTGGCCTCCACCTTTGTGCGCTATGTACGCATGTACAACTTTCGTAGGCCTCCACAATTCCTAGCAATAAATTAAAAAACTCAATGCTAAGTGTAAGAATTATGATGCTGAGGAGTGAATGAGCAGTTAAGAATCAAGAGAGTACCTGACTTGCTTTTTTAAATAATAAGTGCAACTTTTCCAGAAAAGAGACCCAAAGCTGAACCAAGCATATTCAAACCCTGTGGAAATTGTACTGTTTTGAAAAGATGTCCCATTGAATAATCTTCATAGAAGCTGAGAACCAATTAATTTTCATTCCTCCATCTTCTGTCACTTATCCTACTGTTCGTGCCTATTTCTAGTGATGTAACTCTTCTTAACAGGTATTTATTAAGAGGGTAAAAGGACCTTTTAACTCAGCCGAACTGAACCAGTTTGGGATATTTTTGTGTCTTAGCATAAGACCCACTGAGTTCTATGTCTCAAGGTTTTCGTCAAGTCTGGACTCTAAGGAAGTTACCAGTTTAATAAACATAAATCTTAGTTCAGAAAATACAAAGCTATCTGTTCCCAAAACATGGAAAAACAGTAGAAATTATTTTAGTGGCCAAGTGTGATGTTAGCTAGAATAAACCAAGCCAAAAAACTTCTTAATACTCATTCATTCTAAAATCAATAAAGAAATATAGGCCTGATTCCCTTAAAAGAAATCCTTGGGACCATGTATGTTTGAAAATCAGACATTTCTACATTTTAGAAAGGTATAACATTGTACATTACGTAACCCCCCCCAGAAGGATCCGAAACAGCACAAATAAACATTCATACAACAAAACCCATGAATAATCACATGGAATAGGACGAAGACTATAAACAGCTTCACAGGACCAGGTAAAACTTCTCTACCAAGTGAAATATGACTGAACAGCTGAGGTTTGTCAAGAAGCTTTCAAGAAAACAATTCTCACAAATTCTGGATTTCAAAATTATGGATATGAGACTGGGGGCCTAGATTCATTGAGCAATAGGTATCACAGATGCATTAAAACTTACCGTTGACAGCCAACAACATCTCAGGAACATTTTATTATTTCAATTCTGTACACGAGAAAATGTAGAGTCAAGGAAATTAAGTAACATGATTACGGTCACACAGCAGTGAGGGGGTAACCAGGGATCGAAGGGAGTCTTCCTGGCCCTACCGCCAGTGCACTGCTTGTCATACTGAGCCTGTCCTACCCCCTCAAAGGAGCACCTCCATGACACGGAATTGGACAGGCCTTACTCCTGTCTCCAGTCTATTCAGACTCAGAGAGCAGAGGAAATAAATGCAAATTCTTTTTCTAAGCCACAGATTGCAACTGGAAGTATCTCTGAACATGATTGTGGCAGGGAACTTTATTCCACTTCATTCCACCTCAACCATGAGAAATGGGGCCAGTTCCCAACCTCATCTCATTTGAATATCTTTGCTAAACATCACCTCCCCTTATGATTTCAAGTACGTGATGAATATTATCTGAGGGTCGTCAGTTGTTGAAGGTCACAAAATTCCACTTCCTGCAACAGGCAAGAAATAAATAAATTAGCAACGTTTCCTGGAATCTACCCGATTCTGCCAAAAGAACATTTTTGTTAACATGATCTCAGGTCCTGAAATTTCTCTCACTGTTGTGACAAAGGAAAAGCTTTAAGGAACCTGAGAGATGGAAAAGCCTTTAGTTATTATCTAGCCCAGTGATTTCCAATATTTTTCATCACACGGTACACATATACTAATCACTAAAATTCTGCAGCCAATCTGACAAAAAATAGGTATAATTTTGATTCCTTCACACTGGACAGCAATTGTTGTGTTGGCTGCTGTCATTTTATTTATTTGATAATCTAAAGGACAAGAGGTCAGTGTCTGTGACTAAATAGTAAGGTATTGCCTGTGTTAAAAATTCTTGCAGCACGCCAGTTGAAAATTGCTGATCTAGCCTAACTCTTCATATGATGGATGAAGGATCTAAAGCCCTGATATGTATTTTCTCTATCACCTTATAGGGCTTACACTGAATCTAATTAAAACAAAAAGTGAACCAATATTTACCAAGAAAATTAAATGTAGTGATGTATTTATCCCACATCATCTTGACATATAATTCTCAAAAGAAAATGCCCTCCCCCACAATTAAAGGGGTGAAGTTTGGGGAACTGCAGGGAAAGGAGGAAGTGACCTGGGACCTACCCTGGCCAAACAGTATGCAAAAAACTTACCAATGTGCATATAAAGTGACAGCATTGTCATCCAGCTAGACATGACTTAACAGCTCAGTAGATATTCTTTAAAAGGAGCCAATTTATCATGTATGGACATTGATTCCATTTGCATCGCTGGCTTTTCCAGTTATATTTGCTATCATGAGTATGCTACTATTTCCAGAATTAGCTGCTTATCTGGCCAAGAGAAGTTCCATACTGCTAACCTATGCTAAAGACAGATGGGACTATGCAAAACAAGCAAATGCCCTGAACCGAGGTGTGCCAGCATGTTAAATAATAATGGATTTGGCCTGGTATGTGAGTCAGCCAAAGGAAACCAACACAGAGAAATGGTTTCATACAAAGCAGTGGTCGAGAGCCTAGATTCCTGGGGGAAGGCTTAGCCTTGACTGCTGCCTACCAGATCGGCTTGGCCTAAGGTGTGTTACTCAGCCATCGTTTCAAAATTTTGTATATTGTCTATGTGTTACTTTCATAGTAAGAAAATAATCAAATGCATTAACTGAAAATGCCGTCTTTACTGTCTATGACTAAATTATGCTTCACATACAGATTTAGGGCATCCAGAGGTCAGGAAAAATTATCAAACCAATATACAGGAGAAAATTGTGTCAGAGACAGCATTCCCTCCATAAATCGGTTATCACTGTGCATTTCCGTGGCCTCCTATTTTCTCATCAAAATACATGCCTTGCAGGATTGCTAAGATATTTGTATTTTTAAAAATCTATCATTGTACCCAGTACATAGGATATTTTCAAAAATGATAGCTATCATTTTTATGATGTATGTAAGTCCTATACATTCTCTTTAAACTCTAATCCAAGTAAGTCCAAAGCTTATTAGGATAATGTTTTCTTTTTACCCAATTTATTTTTCTGAACATATTAAGTCCCTAAGTCTCTCCCCCTGTAGGGAACATAGTCTGCCAACGTTGGATCCCGTTGAACTGAAACAGCCTGTACGCAGGTGATAGCCAGGAAGCCTCCTCAGGAGGAGCCCAGACGCCGAGGAAAGCCCAATCTGGTGCTTGGGCAGGACTTGGCAGGCACAGTGACACACAGGGAGTGACACACAGACAAAAGGAGCATAGTGTTCAGCTGTGCGGGAAAGCCACCAACGACACAGGGACCAGAATTAGTGAAGACAACAACAATGTTGATGATGAGGATGATAGTGATAAAAAAAATTGTCAACAATGGTGATGAGAACACAATCGCAGGGCAGTTAAGGGAATTGCTCATGTTTACACAGCATGTAATAGGTACCATTTAAATTTCAGTCTTAGACATCTGGCTTCAAAGCCCTTGCTCTTAACCCCAAAACAATAAAGTAAGTACAATTCCCAGCTCACACAACAGTGGAAGGGCAATCCACGTCCCTGCCGTGGGAGCAAGCCCAGCTGTTTCTGTAACAAACCTGCCGCGTGTCTGCCACTCAGAGGGTGGCTGCCAGGCTCAACCACTGTCTCCCACTCCAAACCACCTTTCCTGACCCTATGCAAAATAAACAACCTTCTTTGTAATGATTTAGATAACACACTTCGTACAGGAGGGGTGGCCTGGTGAGGACCTCTCTGTGCCTATAAGCCTAAGATTTACTCAAACATTAAAAAAGGAGCATGAATCAAGGCTGATTTTACTTCAATGATAGTAAATCACCCATTCCGAAGCAAGTAGGTACACAATAACCTTGACTTGTTCCCAGTATAACACTAGCCCTCAGCTTTGATGAAACAGAATTTGAGAAACAAAATGAGTTTTTCTTAACTACAGACAAGGGATGTATATGTGCATGTAACCAAGCAAATGCACAAGATCTGATGGGTATGTCTGCTCGTGCTTGTAGGAAGAAAGTCGGAGAGAGGTTTTCTCTGAAGACATGCCATAGAAAACTGGAACTGGGCCACCGCGAGCCCCAGATTTCCAGTGTGTGAATTAGAAAAGGCGCACCTTTTGGGTGATTGCAGCCACAGTGGAACACCGTTTGACTAACATAGGTTACCTCCAGGCAAATTAGAAAAAGACGCCTTTTCTGCGGATCAGATTCTACTCCATGGCAGGGTACGTAGCCTGGCGAGAAAACCACAGGATGGAGTTTAGCTCCCATTTGCACCCTCGGTTAGGTGCCCTGGTGTATAGCACAATCTGCACGGCATTGATGGTGACCCTGATTGGGAACATTTGCTTGTCCCACAGATTAGATTAAAAGAGTCAACTCAGCAAGTGGCATGGCACTCTGGAAAAACCAATGGGGGCATTTAGACCAAGTGCGTTTACAGGTACAGCATAAGATACAAGCACTACATAGGACAGAGAAATCTGCCAACACTAAACACCTCACCTTGGTGTCCGAGACATAAGTACCCAGAGTTTAGGAAGGAAACGCTCAAGATCCGTAAGTAAGACTATCATCACATCTGAAATATTGGAGCCACTTTTAATTCCCTCTTACTTTTTCCACCAAACCAGATAGAGCTCCTTCTTCTTCCAACATCTATCATCAGAGTTGATCCATGGGGACATAGGATCATTGCTAGACCTACAGAGAACCAAATAATGTCTAGACCCAGAACAGAGTCAAAGGTCTAAAGAGACCAGTTATGGGTTAGAAAATGGACGAATCCCTGCAGGGTTTTATTCCTTTTCTTGATGATGTTTAAATGTCTTCTGGCATCCTATCACGTTCCTGGAGCCTTCGACTTTTACAACAGATCCATTCATTGGCTGTCACCTGTCACACAGCACAGCCTTCACATTGTGAGAAATCACTCAAAATGTCCTTTCTGGGTTGGCCTGTCCCCTTGGTGGTGTCAGCACTGACTGGCATGGCATGAGTTGCAGGACCCCAGAAAGGTCTTTGTACCAAAACCATCTCCCTAACTGTCACCAGAAATGCTATTATTAATATTTCATTTCTCTGAGTGGTACATTTCCTTCTGCCCAGTAGTCCCACGTGGATAACCAGCATGGATAACCAGCACAGGACCCCAGACAGCCATGCAGCTCTCACTTCACCTCTGACCTTTGCTCAAGTGACATGCTCCCCAGCAACCTGGTTACAATTCAACTCCTCCACCACCTCATCCTATCGGCCTTCATTTGTTTCCATAGGACTAACCACCATCTGACATATATGTATTTTACTATATTTATTTATTTACTAACACCTTCTCCCTTCCAAATTAAACATAAATTCTATGAAGGCAGAAATATTTATCTATTTTTGTGTGTGCCTATATTCTCAGAGCTAGAACAGTGCCTAGCACATAGTAAGTGTTCAATAAGCATTTGCTGAATGAATAAATTAATCATCAATCAATAAATAAATAAGTGATATATTTGGTCTCAATTGGTCTAAGGATTTTTTTTCTGTAATGGAGAAGGCTAGGCACAATAAGAGTCCAGAAACCTGGCAGAAATAATTTGAAAAATACCTGAAAACTAGAGAACTAAAAAGGCTTTACTCAACACTTTTTGGTGAGTTGTTTCCAATATTATATAGGACTGCCTAAAAAATCACAGTTTTTGCAAGTCAGGGAAAAGATATGACTATCTTCAACAGATATGACCCATTATAACTGAATCACCCCCATCAAGTGAAAGTTCCAATAAATCTATTTTATCATTGCTTCCTTCAGTGATGCATGTATTCTTATATCTTCCTACTGCTTCCTCTATATTTGTATGTGTGACTACGTGTCCCCTTGCTCATTTAAGTTTGCCTCATTTAATTTTTTCCCTCTACTTTCCCATATTTTCCCTTTACCCGCCCCCAAGCCAAAGCCTCCTATCCAGATCTAAAATTCTGGAGGCTGGGCACACAACACAATGCAATATTATAAATCATGTATCATAGAAATGTACACCTGACACCTAAATGATCTTATTAACCAATGTAACCCCAATAAATTTAATTAAAAAATAAAATCCTAGCCCTGGCTGGTGTAGCTCAGTGGATTGAGCATGGGCCTGCAAGCTAGAGGATCAAGGTTGGATTCCCAGTCAGAGCACATGCCTGGGTTACAGGCCAGTTCCCAGCAGGGGATGCACAAGAGGCAACCATACATTGATATTTCTCTCCCTAACCCTTCCCTTCCCCCTCTAAAGATAAATAAATAAAATCTTAAAAAATAAATAAATAAAAATAAAAAATAAAATAAAATTCTAGAGTTTCTACAAAGAACACAAGCAGAAGACCCCATAAATGAAAGAGGCCTGTGTAGTTCCTCTTATGGACTGTAGAGAACAGGGTCTATTAGAAGCATAAAAACCACTTAATCCAAGACATTATTTTCAGCAGAACTGTCACTGTTTTGAAATTGTTAGGTCCAGAATTAGGTTTAGAAGCACTGAATATTTTGCATGGCTTTATTTTAATTAATATTATTTATGTCTATTTTCAAGCTTTTTAATCATAATTAATATATCCCCTTTATCTGTGTTTTTTAAAGCTTTTTGTGTTATTCAGTGTGATTTTATTGCACCTTGAAGCCATGTGCTTCCCATAAGAGTTCCAGGTTCAAGGCTCACCACTATTCCCTTCTCTCTTTACGATAGTGAGAGGCCCACTGCATTGGAAAACATCTGTGTGCTGAAATCACAGACTCACAGACTGGAATGGTGGTTAGTGGGGGCTGAGGGGGGAGGGGAAACGGGAGTTATTGTTAATTAGCGGGTATAACATTTCATTTGAATAAGATAAATAATCTTTAGAGATCTGCTGTGCAATATTGTACCTATAGTCAACAATTAATGTATTGTATTAAAAAAATGGACAAAGAACTTGAATAGGCTCCTCTCCAAAGAGCACATACAGAAGGCCAATAGACACATGAAAAGGTGCTTAACCTCACTAATTGCCAGAGAAATACAAATTAAAACCACAATTAGGTATCACCTCACACCCATCAGAATGGCTACCACCAATAAATCCACAAATGACAAATATTGGTGAGAATGGAGAGGAAAGAAAACTCTCGTGGACTGTTGGGAGGCATGCAGTTTGGTGCAGCCAGTATGGAAAACAGTCCGGAGTTTCCTCAAAAGATTAAAAAATGGAACTGCCTTATGACCCAGCAATTCCACTTCTAGGGACTTACCTGAAGACACTAATTCAGGTAAGAATATAAAGAATGCTTATAAAGAATATATGCACCCCTATGTTCGTGGCAGCATGCTCTACAATAGCCAAGCTATGGTTTTCAGCCAGAACCAAACTATGGAAGCACCGTCTGCCCTGGAGTGAAGGTCTTCCTAGAAGCCTAACATGGCAGAAGGAGGCTGGCCCGCAACATAGGACTGATAACCTGACTTACAGGAGGAGCTGTGGTGTAGCTGACTTCAATGTACAATAATAATCAATAACAATAATGATATACATTAAAGAAGAGAAAGTTGGAATCTGACCTGAATATCACCAAGGACTTAACCAGACTGTCAAGATCCAATTCTGGGTCAAGAGAGAAGAAGCTGGCAGTCTCGCCACCACTCTATGCCAAGTTCTTAAAAAGGCACTGCTGCTGGGCAAACCTGCAGTAATGTGCACTCCTACAACGCGGATTTTAGGGTTAAGATGCGCGCTTTCGAGACTAGTGGAGAAGCAGCTTTATGAACTCCCCACCCACTTCACACCCCCACTCTGTCACTGCCACTCCCCAACGTTTAAAAATGTTATTTTGATCTTGTAGCTTTGCCTTGAAATCATAAAGATGGAAAGGGAGGGCATCAATTTCCTTTCCTCTTCCAGGAGAAAGTAAGAATATTCCTACAAAATGATGGCAGCCGTGACGCAGCAGCCAAAGGCCACGGACGCATTAAGAATCCCAATGTAACACCTGAAACTAACATAAAATAATACTGAATGACAACGGTAACTGAAAAATAAAACTTTAAAAATAATCCCGTCATAGCATAAAAAGAACTGGCTCCGGAACCAGACTGACCTTTGTTTCCATTCTGGCTTAGTGATGTACTGATTCTGTGCTCTTCTAAGTAAGTCCCTTAACCGCTATGAGCCTTAGTTTCCTCATATATGAATTAAGAATGACCAAACCTACAAAGAAGGGTTACAATGAAAATTATTCATGTATTCATATATTTAAAGTGCCTGGGCAGTGCCTGTTTCACAGTAGGCCCCTATTTCTAAATGACTAACTCTTAAACTCCATGGTATACTTTTAAGGCATTACCATTTAAATATTTACTACAATTTGGGCCCCATAGGAAGCTGCCTCCAAAAAGGAGAAGGGAAGATTTATCATCTGAATATATTAGAGTTTCATAAAACACAATGATGTATGCAAGGGGCTCTATCAAAAACCATAAATAAGCCACTGTGAAAGTGTTATGCAGTCAAATCTCAAATTCTTCACCTAAGAGAGGAAAGCAGAGGGGGATGGTCCAGAAGAATGAGTAATCTAACAAAATCTCCTGGATTTCTCTTGACATTTGCATTGAATCCAGTTGCACGTGATATCCAGGAAAAGGGATTTATGATGTATTCTCCATATGAAATCCTGACTCAGGACCATCAGCTTGACCATGGCACTTTCCTACATCTCCTCCCACACACAGACTAAGCCGATCCTCAGTGAGATCTATTCAAGAAGAGCAGTGCAAGCCAGGCTTCGCTGGCTCAAACTTCCCCTGAAATAGAGATAGTCTCACTCTTTTGGGTAAAATCTACATGCATGGTAAGGGGGAATAGAGTGAATTAAGAAATACCAACAAAGCAAGAGATTGAGTGACCTGAGATATATCAAAACATATGTAAACAAAACATAATAAAGAGTTGGTTGTGTTGTCTTTTGGCAATATTTTATGGTATTGGTTTTGCAATAATTGAAGGTCTGGCAACAAAGATGATGTTAGCATGGCCTAAGGACCAAAGAGAACATCCATGAAGACAGAGCCCCAAAAATCAGTTGCACTGGGCACTGCATTGGTAATTAGAGACAAAGGCACTTCATTCAGCCCCATAGAGATTGCTAAACTCTACACCTATATTTTGAAATTCCTATAAAAAGTAGTCTAGTGTTTCCTCAGGTTTGCAGAAACTAAGCCTCAATTGGCCTAAAAAACTATCCCAAGTGAAACACAAATCTTCTCCAGGCTGTAGAATACTGCTTATACAACATGGCCTCAAGTATCCCCCTCCTTTTATTCACATTTCTTGCAATGTGACTTCGGAGATCCTCCTACCAAGAGAAATTTATTTCCCCTCTCCTCCAATCAGAATTGGCCTTGTGATTTGCTTTAACCAATAGAATGTGGCAGAAGAGATTGTGCAGGTTCCAGAGCCTACCAGCAATGTCCAACATGTTGGTGTCTCTAGGCCACATTGGAAGAAGAAGAGTCATCTTGGCCCACATTAAATACACAAATACTAATGAAAACAAAAAAAAATCTTGGAATGTTTTAAGTAAATTTACAATTCTGTATCGGGCCACATTCATAGCCATCCTGGGCCACATATGACCCACAGGCCAGGGGTTGGACACCCCTGGACCTTAAGGAGCCTTGCAGCTTCCACACTCTATGAGAATCTCACTCAGTGGCCATCTGAACAACCTGAGCTAGCCTCCTCTAGGATGCCAGTCCACAGGAGCAAAGACAAGCTACCCCCAGTGAGGCCATGCTAATTAATCAGCCACAGGACAGTCCAGCAGTTGATTAAAATAAATGAGTGAGCCCAGCAGAAAACAGAAAAGCCGCCTAACTGGTCCCAGCCCCAATTCCAACCAACACAACTATCAGTTAAATAAATGGTTGCTGTTTTAGGCCACTATGTTTTGGGGTGATTTGTTACACAGCAAAAGCTAACACACACCATTCCAAGTAGAGGTATTTGAAAAACAAGTTTCAACATGCAACATGTATAACCCTAGGTCTGAGAGGAAGATTTCTGGATGAATGACTGATATTGATATTAGAGCAAGGGACTTTTGAAGGTGGAGTGAGTAATACCAAGGTCTGGCATCACTTCATGAGCCTCCACATAGCATTTCACCTCAAAACATGAGGGGGCTAGATTTCTATGATTTTCCTGCATTCGTTAAAGGGTTACCATGAACAACTCTTGTGCCTTGACTAAGAGATGAAATCCAAATTCTGTAATCCCCAGCAAAGTGAATTCTCCTATTCAGTAAGCTTGACAGGCTTGTAGGACTTGTCCAAAGAAGGACCCAACTGAAGGCCTCTGGGTCTCTCTCGCATGGAAGCTAATGTCTTCACTCCTCTGTTCGATGGCAACAACTGCTAGGAAATATCTGAGGGCCCAGAATTGCCTTGGTGGCCAAACTTTTGGCATCTCTGGGCCACATTGGGAGAAGAAGAGTTATCTTGGGCCACACATTAAATACATTGCAATATATAATCACAAAAAAAATCTCATAATGTTTTAAGTAAATTTACAATTTTGTGTTGGGCTGCATTCATATCCATCCTGGGCCACATGCAGCCCACGGGCAGCAGGTTGGACACCCCTGCAGAGGATCAGTTAAGCAAAGACAAAGGGAACACAGGAACATGTAGGATGAGGCAGACGGAGCTCTGGGTTGGTCATTTCTGCTTTATAAAATAAGAGGAGAAAGGAAGAAATAGATATCTAAAGAACAGGTAATATAACC
>PVKM010032781.1:0-16253 GCA_004027735.1 Carollia perspicillata
CTGAACAGACCTGGAACATGTCCACTAGGACTCCAAAGCGTACTAACGCACTGCTTTGGTTCTCCAGGTTCCCACAGTCTGGTGAGGAGACAGGTTCAAGCAAATAAATGAGTGTGCTGCTGGGGTCACTGTTACTGAGACAGAGAAAGTACTAAGGAAGTACAGGTGGGCAATGGGAGCAGGGTTCTGAAGGCTGAGTAAGAGTATTTTCGGTGGGGTAACTCAGGCAAAAGCAGAGACTCTTGGAATGGGTCTGGCTTGTCTGAAAAACTGAGACGTTCAATGAGGTACAAACATGGGAGACCATAAGGAACCTTTCCCCAAACCACAGGGGTCAGAGATGGGTGAGGGCTGCCCAGCCAACAACCCAGCTGTGCCTTCGAGGCTTAGAGAGAGGTGTGTGGGTGTTGGGGTGGGGAAGGTATGGAAGAAGCACAGCCTCCTACGGCTGGCTCCCACAGAGCTGGTAGCCACACTCTGTGGCCTGGTTCCTTTCTAGGTTCTCTGTCCTCTAGGGAAGGGGCTCTGGGTCCCCCAGAGTTGCCTGGCTGGGTTGGTGAGGCCACGAATGTCACTCTTATTTCCGACTACCCTCAGATCCCAGTTCTTTTTCTTTTCCAAGGAAAAAATAACTGTCAATTCTTATCAGTAATGCATTAAAGAAAATTCAGAAAAGTGGAGAGAAGAAAGAAAAGTCACCCGTGCTTTGGGTACATTTCCTCTAGTCTTTTTTCCCATGCCGAGCTTTTGTTTTTCCATGGCTGTGATCGCACTGTGCCCAAACTGTGCCCAAACGGCATCCTGCCGTTTTCACTACTCTTACTAAGTCATAAGCATCTCCCTGTTGGTACAGTCTTTGTAAACAGCATCTGGACACCCAGCCCAAGGCTGTTCTCCAGAAGATAGCCAGGCTGCCTGGGGACGGGGCTTAAGGCCCTGTTTCTGGACAGCTGCCTCCTTGACACCAGTTGTTTTCATGGAGAAAATATTTGGAATCACATTTGACTGAGGTGTGCCAGGAAGCTGCCCCGTGCCTGAAGTTCCACCAATGAAATTTTCCTTCTCTGGATCAGTGACTCTAGGCAAGGGTAGCAGACTCGGTCCAGCCCACTACAGACGTCTCCTTCCTGGAAAGAGACATGGAAGTGTGTGGGAGGGAGAAGGTGCAGAAAGGGGCCCTCTGTCCCCGGTACTGCCAAGGGCTGCCCCATATCACCCCATTGTCAGGCTGGCCAGGTCTAACCCTCAGCCAGCCCCTGGGACTCTTAGGAATGGCACCCCAAACCAGTGTCCAGGCGTGACTCATGTATATGCCTTGCATAAGAGGCAGAGCAAGCTCACCCACCTACTGGATGGCACAGTCACAGCAGGCTCCAGGGTGGGGGTGGGGCAGGGGCCAGGCTGGCTGCCGGTGGTTATACTAAGAACCACCCAAGGGTCTGACTAGTCCTGTGCCTAGAGCATCTGCCATCCTCCTCATCTGCCCGAGGAAACACACGGCAAAGGGTTTGAACCCTGCCCTGGAAATGAGGGAAGAAGACCCTCCCCCCATTTTTGTGCCTGAGGCCAGGCCCCTCATCACTTCCTGCCCCTGGCTGGCTGCTCCCAGTTGTCCCCACCCTCGTCCTAGTGCTCTGAAATCAAGGGGCAGGACAGACGGTGGTGTGGAAACCCTAGTGGGGGACGGTGGTCAAGGGGAGCGCTGGGTTGGGAGGCTTCCACGGAAGGGACAAAGGGGAGTGTCTGGGAATCATGAAGGATGGGCGTCCTGGGCAGGAAACGGCTCCCTGGGCCTGGATGCCAGGCCTGCTTTTGCCTGCCTTTGCCTGGCATCATGGCAAAGGCCTTTGCCTTCTCTTTCTCAGGGAGTAGGGGCTGGACTGGGTAGGCTTTCTGAGGACTGCCCCTGGCCCCAACCGGGAATCAAGGATCTCCTCCCAGCGGTCACTGCTGCTGCCAAAACCAAGGTGCTCGCCATCAATCCACACACCCGACTTACTGTTCACCATCCACATGGGCACCGTGGATCGCCCTGCCTGCATCTGATGGTGCTTGCTTTCAAATGTGCTGTCATTTCCAGGACACCATCAGTGCTCTGTAACCCTGCCCACTCTGCATCCCCTTCCCCAGAGACCCTCGGGGGACGAAAGCCCAGGAGGTGCCCTGGAGCTGCCAGGCCCCCAGGAAGCATTTCCCCCATTGATGAGGGATTTAGGCACAAAGAGTGGAGGAATGTGGCAGAGGATCAGCACCCAGGCCCCTGCTCTGACACAGGGTGATCTGGTCTGACCTGGCTCCGCAAGGCCAAGCAAAAAACTGCATGGGCCAGAGGAGCTGACAGAGGCAGCACATGACAGCTTCATGTTCTCTCATCTGTTCCTATTGACTCTGTGGAGGAGTGATTATTATCTTTTCTCTAGAAACCGGTGGAGACCCGGGTCAGCCAGGCTGCAGAGCCTGGGTCTGCCCCTCTGCTGTGCCGTGGCTACAGGATGCTCAGCAGCGGCACGCCCCCTCCCTTCCCTCTGCTGAGGGACAGGAAGACTGCCCCTTTCTGGCCCACAGTGTCCTCTGCAGGCCCAAAGGCCTCCAAACCCAAAGTGGGGGCTGGCCAGAGGAAAGGACCCTGGCCTTAGTGTCCCCATCTGGCTCCCAGCCCAGCCTGAGTGCTGAGGCCCCCACCCCTACCCCCACGGCTGCTCTGGGTGTTTCTCACCTGTGCCCCTCCCTCCCTGGCCCAGGTGAAGGTGTGGTTCCAGAACCGGAGGACAAAGTACAAGCGGCAGAAGCTGGAGGAAGAGGGGCCCGAATCCGAGCAGAAGAAGAAGGGCTCCCACCACATCAACCGGTGGCGCATCGCCACCAAGCAGGCCAATGGGGAGGACATCGATGTCACCTCCAATGACTAGGGTGGGCAGCCACGAACCCGTGAGGGCAGAGTGCTGCTCGCTGCTGGCCAGGCCCCCGGATGGGCCCAGCTGGACTCTGGCCACTCTGCGGCCGGGCTGCGGGAGGCCTCCAGTCACAGCCCCATAGGGCATGGAGCCTGGGGCTACCACCGACAGAGGGACAAGAAATGGGCTGGCTGAGGCCTAGGACTGCTCAACCTTCTCCTTGGAGAACTGCCTGCCTACCAGGGCAGGCCGACAGCCATTGATGCCTCCCAGCCATTCTCCATTTCTCTTTTCTTTTTGTTTTGATGCATTTCTGCTTTAATTTATTTTCCAGGCACCCACTGTAGTTCTTAGTGATTCTTTGTGTTTCCCTTCCCAGTGGGAACAATAAAAGTCTCTTAATGACATGGGCATCCAGCTCCAACCCAGAGCCCATCAGCCTGGGGTGGTGGGTTCGGGTTCCGGGGGCCAGTGGGGACTAGCAGAACAAGCTTGTTCAGGACCTGAGACCTGGGGTGGGGCCTTGGAGATTCAATGTATTAACTCCTGTCCTTTGTTGGTCATTGACCTGGCCTCTAACTCCACTTCTGCAAGAGAAGCCAAGGCTAGACAGGGAAGAGCCACCCTGTACATGAGGAAGGCTATGGCCAGGTCTTTTCGAACATGTTGAACCATGAGAATCAGGCTTCGGTGGGTCAGGGGAGAGAGAGTGTGGTACTTCCCCAGGCTGAGAGCCTCTGGTGGCTTCTCCAGTTGAGGAGGAGCCAGAGGAAAAGGGGAGTACTGGGTGCTGGTGGAGGGGACACCCTTCACAGAGGCTGACAGTCCCGGTCCCAGCTCCTGGCCTGGCCAGGATGTGCACCTGTCCCTGGAGAGCCCTCTGTGCAAATTAAAGCTGCAGAGACAGGGCATGAGTGTGAGCCTGCAACCAGCGCCCGAGGACTCAGGGCCTCCGGCCGGGAAAGGGCTCCAAAGCAGGCTCCATCGAGCTCTTTAGTTCACCTGCCCTTCGCTTTGCCCATGTGTCTTACCCGCTCGTCACACACCAAGGTTTCCTTCATCCTAATAAAGTAAAATCTGTATTCCTAACAACCTTTCCCTCATGAAATCCAGACCTGTTTCTGCTTCTTCACTTCCCGAGTGGCCCCCCATTCTCTCCTGATGCTGGTGACAGTCAGTTACTGCTACCCCCTTGTGGCCAAACTCCACTGCCTCTCATCTGGCTGCGCCTGCACCCCGATCTCCTGGTCATTGCCCTCTGACTCCCCCAGCCATCTCCGCCTTCATCTGGGTACCTCTGACCCCTCATTCCTTTGCCGCTCTGAGTCCTTCCCAGGCACGGGTTCTGCCTGAGCTGTGCCTTTACTCGCCCTATTTTTGGTGCCTGGAGCATCCTGGGGGCTGGATCAATGTAGAAGTCTTTGGAAAGGTGTTAAAGGCCCAGCCTTGTTACCTGGGGCCACCTAGGGACCGGGACATAGAAGGTCCTCCTGCTGGGTCTAGCAGCACCTCACTTGGGCCGAGAAACCAAAGGGCTTTGTCCTATCCCGTTGCCACTCTCCCCACCAACCAGGAAAATGCATCCCTCACATCCTGAGTAAGTCCAGGTCAAACCTCAGGTGGACTCCTTCACTGTCAGGCAGGGGGTGGACCTTGAGGAGCATATGTGCACAGGTTGGAAAGGCTGAGAAGGGGAGGCATCCTTTGGCTTGAATGGGGCCAGAGGAATGGGTGAGCCATTCCTCTCAGGATTCTCTCCCACCAGGTGGGGGAAGGGTGCAGGGAGATCACAGCAGAGCACCCCCTGTCATCCAGATAAAGAGCTGGAAAGGCTCCAAGGAGACCTGCCAATCTTCCTAGGCCAGGCCTGCTGGGGGTGGGGCGGGAGTCCCCGCGCACTCCCATCCGTCCCCCATGTTGTGCCTCTCCCTGCAGACGGTAAATATTGGTGTTGTGACTTCATTAATAAAGGCTTCTGTGAGCCTGAAAAACATGGAATCAGGATGAACTATTTTCTGAGCTGCGGGCTTGCCAGGTTTGCTAATTTGGGATTTTTTGGGCCCTCTCCAGGGAACAAACCAAAGTCTCTCTAAAAGAGACACAGATGCAGCCGGGAAGGGGAGAAGAAGCCTAGGAATGATGCTCCTCTCCCTCCCCCGACCACTCCTCCCCCAGGAGATGAGGGCCTGCTGGGCTGAGCGCGGGGTGGCCAGGAGCTGCTGGGTCAGGCCTTCCCTGAAGCAGTCTGCTGGGTCACAGCCCCGGCGCTGGCCCCTGGGCCCTGCGAGTCCAGTGGACTGGGGTGTGATGAGCACCTGTGGGAACCCAAGTTGCATGTGGCTGAAGAGGAAGGAGCACGGGGAGCTGTTCTTAACTCTGACAGACTAAGCCCTGGGTCTCACATTCAGGGAATGATCTTTATATATCCTCTTGTCCTCAGAACTTTGTGGGACTGGTTCCTCCGGCCTCCACAGCAGCATGGCTCATGCTCTTAGCATCTCTGCACTCAGTTTACACCAAGTCGTCCTCACGAGTGTTATGATTCCTTTCCGTGGGGCTCTGTGCAACCCTGGCCTCGTAAACTGGGTTCTGGCCAGAAGGGAGCCGGGCTGGACCCACAGGCCTCTCCCAGAGCCCCTGCTCCAGGGCAGCCGCACAGGGGGAGGGGCAGGGAGGCCAGCAGGCTGAGCGGAGCGGGCCCAGCCAGCTTTCCTGTCAGACAGGCGCTGCCAATGCAGAGCCAGACGTCAGAACAGGTTTAACCAATTATCCGAGCGCCCCATCTGCTGTCTGGGGTGCGTGTGAGGGTGAGTGCATGTGAGGGTGTCTGGGAGTGTCTGGTCTGGGAAGGCTGTGGGCGTGTGTGCATGAGTGTGGCTGTGGGTGTGTGTGGGCATGCGGCTGTGCATGTGGGCAGTGGCTGGCTGCATGTCGCAGTCATACCCCCTCGTTTATCAAAGACCGTGGCTACCCGCTTACGGTCTTCCCGCCCCAGACCTGGGGGTCTCCACGGACAACCCACTCAGCACATCGGCCTCTCGTTCCCTACTCTCCTCGTCACCGCCCACTCTCAGACCTCATTAGACCCCAGAATTGCAGCTGCTCTCGAATCACACGTCAGATGTCCTTTCTTATCAGCCCCCGTGTTCTCGCTCAGTCGCTCAGATTTCCTTCTGCATCTGTGCTTTGACCTCCCCGGCCCCTCCTGGCCACGGGCACCTCTATTCTCTTGCCAACATCCTCTCGTCCCACTGTTCCTTCGTTGTACCAACCTGGCAAAATCCCGGACTTGCCTGAACCTGTTTCCCTGCCTGCCCTGCCAACTGCGTCTGTGAGGCCATCAGGCAAGCTTGCTGGATGGCAGCCCTGGAGGGCCGAGGTCCCAGCCTCAGCCCAGGCCTCAGCGCCGTTCAGTTCACTCCCATTCTCCTCTGGGGATGTCTCAAACGGCCGTCCTTCTCCCCATGCCTCTTCTCTCCCTCCCCCAGCAGAGGACTTTACTTCCATCTTCAGAGAGAAAATAGGGGCACGGGAAGAGAACACCTTCACAGTAGTCAGGGGGTTGGCAGGATGAGATGGGCCCTTTGAATGGGGCACTTTGAGGAGAGTTGAATGAAGGAACAATGAACGATTTCGAGGAGCCAACAAGAGATGTTGCAGTACACTGAGGCTAGCAATGATGGGGAGCCCGTACAGCCCTTAGAACTGCCGCAGTTCCTGGAACCTGAGAGGACAGCTGGACGGAGAGGGTTCCAGAGAGAGATGTGGCCTTCAGGAGCAGCAGACCCACAGGCCACAGGGGAGACCAGGGAGGGTAAAGGCCCCAGTCTCACTCTCCTCCAGACCTCCAGTTTCCTCCCGGTGACTCCTAAGGGTGGGGTGTGGACATCAAGTCCATTCAAGCCAGCCTGCTGGGATGGACAGCTGGTGGGAAAAGGTGCAGAGCTGATCTGGAGGGCCCAGGGAAGCTCTCCTCGCACTCACTCCTCAGCCTCCCACCCTACGACCCACACTGCCGGCACCCAGTTCCTCTTGTCCACCTGCCTCCGGTCACTCCCCAAGGAGGATTCTCCCTGCACCCCCAGGAACCTCGCTCTGGGGTGGCTCTTTCTTTTCCTTTTCTGCCTTTGCTGTCTCTTCCGCTCTAACCCATTAGAGTTTTAGTAAGCCCAAGAATCTCCCACCTAAAGCCTTCCCTGAGCCCTATGTCACGCCGCAGCCACTGTCGTGTCTTTCCGCCCAACCCACAACCAAATTTCTCTAAAGATTAGCTACCCTGGCAGTTGGTAGGAGTCCTGCTAACTTCCGCACCCGTGCAGATCTGGCTTTGCCCTCACTCCACTCCACTGAGACCATTCTCTGCAGGTCCTTCCAAGGGACACACCCTGTCTTCACGTTCCTCCAACTCTCAGCACCTACTGAGTATGTATGTGGACAACCTCTCTTACTTAAGGGACGCTCACCTCTTATCCTTTGAGATACCACGCTCTCCTCATCCTCCTTTGGCCTCTCCTATCAGTTTGCCCTGATAAGCACCTTGGACTGGGCGGCTTGAACAATAGACATTTTCTCATGCTTCTGGAGGCTGGAAGTCCGAGATCAAAGTGCCAGATGGCTGGTTTTCTCTGAGGCCTCTCTCCTTAGCTTGCAGATGTCTGTCTTGGTGTTTACATGGTATTCTTCCTCCATGCACGTCTGTGTCCAAATTTCTTCTTCTTATGAGGACACCAGCCACACTAGTTTAGGACCTGCCCTAATGACTTCATTCTATCCTAACCACCTCTTTCAAGGCCTGACTTCCAAATACAGTCGCCTTCTGGGGTACAGGGGATTCAACATCCGAATCTGGGGGGGCACAATTCAGCTCAGAACACTTCTCAGTAGCCTCCTGTCTCTCTGCCCAGGCCCTGGAGATGGGGACTCCTCGAGATGACATCAGGTCTTCCTCTTCTCACCCCACATGCTACCCTGGGTGGTTGTTGCTGGTCCTTTAGCTCCAGGTGCTCCCAATAAATGGATAACATGACACTCTGCATATCCGACCTCCACCGGCCTCCTGAGTTCCAGATAAGCACACCCATTGTCTCCTGACCTCTCGACTTGGTTTTTTTCTTTCTCTTTTTAAAATATTTTATTTATTTATTTTTAGAGAGAGGGAAAGAGGGAGAAAGAGAGGAAGAGAAACATGTATGTCGGTTGCCTTTTGCACACCCACAACCTGGGACTTGACCTGCAACCCAGGCATGTGCCCTGACTGGGAATCAAACCAGTGGCCCTTTAGTTTGCAGGTTGGCACTCAATCCATTGAGCCATACTGCCAGGGCTCAACTTGGTTTCTTATGGGAACCTCTATTGTAAAACAGAATGCATCACCTTCTCTGCAAATTTATTCTTCCTTCTCTCTTCCTTAGCACCAAGAAATGGCACCACTCTCTATGTCCTCAACTGCCCAAGCAAGGGACTTGGGGCCATCTTTGACTCCTTTCTGTCGCCTTCCCCACAATCAATCACCAAGAGCTGAGCAGTCCCGGTATCTTCACTCCTCTCCATGCCCACCCCACCACCTGGTCCAGGCCCTGTGTTCCTCACCTCGACTGCCCCAGTAGCCTCCTTCCCTGGTCTGCCCAGAGTCTCGCTGGAGTCCACGCTACACTCTACTCTGTGAGCAGATGAACCTCTTCCCAGGGAAAGCCTCTGATGGCTCCCAGCTGTCCGTGGCCCTGCAGCACCTGGCCAACTTTCACCTCCAGTGTATTGCCCCGTTCTCTAACAACTGAGCTTCTGGCAGCTCAACTCCGGAGGAAGTGAGGGCCCTGCCGTCCTGTCCCTCCCTCTGCCAGGCTTACCTGTGAAGAGGAGAACCAGCTCAAGTGGGTGGGGGCAGATTGCCCCCTTCCCCCACTTCCTCGCTGGATTTGCATGGGGTCTTCGAGGGGGTTGTCGGCCTGTTTGCCCTTTTGTCCACCTTCTCTTTCCTCTTTTCGTTCCCTCCTTCCCTCCTCCCTCCCCATGGCCCAGGGAACTGGGGTTTGGCGGGGGTGGGGCCTGGAGGCCCAGATTCTTGCTCAGGCTGCAGGGGTGTCCTCGTGGGAGAGGAGCTAGGCTCTGATCTTAGACAAGGCTGCCAGCGGCTGCCTCATCTGGGCGTGGGGCATGGAGAAGGAATGCTCCCTGGCCACTGCCCTGGGAGACACCTGGTACAGCAGGGAAGCATGGGCATGGACCTGTTGGGTGTGGCCGATAGTTCCCATTTTGCAGGCTCCTGAGTGAAGCAGGGATAGGCGAGATGGCAGGAGCAGCAGCAGCCCTAAGAGACAAGGGAAGCTGCATTCTGAAACTGAGGCTGGGCTCCCCAGAGCCTTGCGAAGGGGTCACTCATCACTGCCCTCATCCCCTGGCATTCTGACTCTCCTTCTAACAGTGGCTTGAGTGGGAGGAGGGAGGCCCTGGGGCCCAGCGGTGGAAGCCACATTCCTGGAGTGTTAATGATCTCTGGGCTGGGCAGGAGCTGAGACCCCAGACCAGCTAAAAACAACAAACAGTTCCCAGGAGGGATTTGTGTATGTCCTGAGAGTCAAGGATTTCCGCCCACCCGGATGGGGGCTGTGGCTAGTGGGGCTCTTAGCAAAAAGAAATTCCCCGGAGACCAGAAGCCCCCTGACCCAGAAGTATCGCTCAGGGAACAGACCCCTCCCCCACCCCTTTCCCTCCTCCACCCGCCTAGGGAGGCCCAGCACCTCTGACACCGGGGAGGGTGAGAGGAGTCTGGGTGAGCTCCTCACCTGGTCTCTCCAATCTCCTTACGCCAGTTCGGCGCGTGATGCCGTTCTCGACATTTTACAGCTAAGGACACCAAGGCTCTGCAGGAGAATACGCTCCACAAACGTCCAACTGACCCAGCGATGGGGTGGATAAAGGAAGCGACTGTCTAGAAGTCACAGGATTATGGTGGGGCCAAGCTGGGGCTGGAACTTGGGCTGGGCTGACCCCAACCACAGACCCCACCCAACTGCATGGTCACCCTGCCCTGGGAGGCATCTGCTTCTCCCTGCACGAGCGGAAGATGCTTAGAGACCCCGAAGAAGAGGCCAGGCCTCACTTTTTCAGGAACTCTGCGGCTGCCTTAAAAGGAGGAGCCAGAGCTATCACGAGGCAGCCAAACCTGGCATGAGGGTCTGTGGGGCTTTAGGAAGGAGCAGAGTCCCAGGGCTGGTGGTGGGCACAGCTTGGACACCAGGCACCTCTCCACTGGGCACAAACCTTTCCTTCTTATGTAGCCACTCTTGGCCCCCAGGCAGGCCAGAATGACCACCCCCAGCACCTTTCTTCTAGTCCCCTTGATCTAAACAGTGTGAGAATCTACCAAAATCCCTTACCGACTCCATCTCCTTGCACCGGGGCCCTTAGTGAGCACTCAGCAGCCACTCTGTAAAAGGAATGCCTTCTGCAGAGTCCCAGCTCATCCCTGTTTTCCAGTTTCCTGCTCTCACATGCTTGCAGTCCTTTCCTCTCCCCTCCCCTCTGGGCCCCCTCCCAGGTGGGACCTGACCCCCCCGCACTGCCCAGCCTGGGTCTGCACCTTCCTCAGGGGCCTTCCCATCCCAATCCTCAGCTGGCCTTTGGCTTGTTCCCATTGTTTCCCTGCCCCCACCTCTCCCAGCCATAATTCACAAAGCCAAGCCCCAGTGCTTTAAATCCATCATTTATTGCCCACAGTTCATTAGTATTACATAAATCACAGAGATGGAGAAACTTTCTGAGAAGGTTAAGAAGACACTGCAAAGCAACCTGGTTATGACCGAGGCATGTGCGCTGATGCCTCACTCACTGCAGCCCAGGGCTGGAGAGCCACCGTGCCTCTGTCCTCTGGCCCTTCTCCCTTCAGGACCCCACCCTTCTGGCAGGCTCAAGGCTCACCACAGGACGCAACCCCCCTACACCCCACAACAGGACGTGGAAAGGGGTCTGTTGGCCATTTCCACTCAACAGCCATCTTGACATCTTGGACTCTTGGTCCCTGCACCCACACACTGTTCTCTGGAGATGGAAGAAGGGCAGCCCCGAGCCTTCAGGAATGTCTGATGTGACCAGAGGAGGGCCAGACAGACACACCAGAGCTGGAGAAACAGCCGCAGGTGTGCGCTGAGTTCTGGCACCGCTGGGCCAGCCCTGCCCTGCCTTGGCCTCCACCCCAGTCTTGGACCAGTCTTCCCACAGGACTCCCTTTCTTCTGGCCTCAGCAGAGCGGGGGGTGGAGGCTGGCCAAAAGCTTCCCCTCCTGGTGTTTTCCATAGCCAGGCCAGGGCCCAGCAGCATGGCTCGCTCGCTGGATCTCTGTCACCATCGTGATCTCTGTCACTCGTGAGCTATAAGCATCCTTTGCCATCACCACCCCTGCCAGGAGAAGCCCCCCTAAATCACCTGAAATTGCATTTGGGAGCACGACTGGAAACTACCTAGGAACAAAGTAAGTAGGTTATGAGAGGCAGAGGCCACAGGGCTGGGGCTGGGGCAGCCCTGGAGTGGGGCTGCGCCAAGGTAGCCAGCCCAACGCAGGACTTGGAGAGATCCCATCTCTGCCAGGCCTCTGGAGGGGTGGGAGTGCAGCTGGCGTGGGCAGTTTTGGTCCCAAGGTAAAGTGCCCTAGAATAAGACCTGATGAGAGATGGGGCAGGGTGGGCCTGAAGTGAGCGTTGCAAAAGAGCCCCCATCCCTGGCACACTCACATCACGGCGGGAACACCTCCAACACACCTGCCTCCCCGGCACTGGGGCACCCCTTCCCTCTGCTGTTTTGTCTTCCATGCTTGTCTCTGCCCTCTCCCCTTCCCGACGGGCACTGGGTGGGCTGCTCCTTGGGACAGTGGGGGCCCTCAGGGCAGCACCCTGCAGAGCTAGCTGGGAGGCACCAATGCCTGGTTGGGAGGTGAGGGCAGCCAGGGCTCCTGGTGGGGTGTAGGGTGTCAGTGCCTCACCACTTCAGCACAACTTCCACCACCTTAAGGTCACCCTAAGGCAGAACTACCTGAGGCCACACCCTTGCTGCCCTGCACCAGCCTTTTCCTGCACATACGAGTTCCCCTCCAGCCACGTCTCTCCCCAGGTGGAGTCACCAGGGGAGGGGTGGCCCTGTGGCTGCATGTCTAGGGCTCATTCTAGTAGGGGTCAGGGGAGGGGTACATTGAGACCCTTTCTTCCTACCCTGTTCGCCCCCACCTCGGGCCCTGAGGTCCTCTGTAGAGCTGTCTTCTTTCCTGGCTTGCAACGGAAGGGGGCCAGCAGCCAGTGGCAAGGGGCCTCAGAGGCAGTGTAGGGTGAGAGGCGCCCCACTCAAGCCCAAGCATCCACACTACCTCCACCTTCAGAACTCTAATGTGTTTGGCAAAGGTCAAGTGCTCCCAGGATATGGGGTCACATACAGAAGAGCAAAGTCCAGGTTCTGAAGCCAACTGCTGGCCATGCCCCAAGGGGCCTGTCCTTTTCCCAGTCCGGTGTCCTTGTTGGGATGCGCCTGGGATGACTGGCATCTGAGCAGGACAGGCAAAGATTAGAGCTAGCTGCAAGAGCAGGTAGGAACCCCTCGATCCAGTCCTCTGGTTCCAGACTGGGAGTGGGGGCTCAGAGAAGGGAGTGGGCTTGTCCAAGGTCACACAGCCAGCCAGAGCCAGTGCCTGCTGTTCCTGGGTTGGTGCTTCTTCTCAGATAGGTGCTTAGCGATCTGGCCTTTGCTCTCTGAGGCATGAGACCCTCCTGCTCAGGAAGCAGCGGGATGGGGCAGGCAACCTCAGTGGCTGGAGAGGCCCCCCCCGATGGCAGTCAGCCTGGCTCCAGCCCCACGCTCGGCCCTAACGCCCAGTTTCCAGCCTGGTTGTGGGGAAGGAGGATCTTCCTGCAAAAGCCAGACTGCATGCCCATGGTTCCTGCCAAACGTCATTTCTTCTTGGGACTTCCTGCCTGGAGCGAGGGCCATCACAGGGGCCTCAAGGACATCAGGGCTCCACAAGGAGTGATGCCAGCCCAAGTGTGTCGCTGGGCTTCGTGCAGAGGGATTGGCTCTTCAGATGTGGCACAGAGCTTGAAGGCCGGCCACACTCAGAGCCAGCTGCCTGTGGAATCTTCCAGAGGCCTCCAGTGCCCCTTGATTTCCTAGGCCACCTCCTGAGGACCTTGGCCATAGCTGGTTCATCCTTCAAGGTGCAGACAGCCTCCCCATTTTCCCCCACCCCTCCCCAACCCAGGGAGACATCGGTCTTGGCCGCAGAAATATCTGAAATCTACTAGCCTGGCCACCAAACCAGCAGCACAAAGGCATCTTGCTCCCACCACCAGACCACGTGCTAGCAGCACCTGGGCAGCTGCGACCAAGGCTTGATTCTGATAAAAAATTAAAAAAAAAAAGTATAAAAGGATCCTAATTCTACCCTGTGGGCACTCTACAATTTTCAGCTTCACACATAATTGTGCTGAGTAGAGTTTTGACAACCCCACGTAAGGCCCAGAAATGCACTTGATTATTTTTATAGGAAATGTGTCAGAATTGCTCTCTCTATGTTAACATGTGAATAGATTAGTCTCCCTACCACTGTGGATGGAGACCCTCCCAGGTGGCCCAGGACTGCTGGGGTCAGTTGCCCACCCCCTGCAGGTACTGCTCACGAGACTCCTTCCCTGCCCAGCTCCCCCGGCTGGACAGCACCGCATTCCCAGGCTGGCTGGCCGCCACTCACAGCCCCTTGTTGTACACCACTGTCCGGCTGCTGGTGGCCCGGGCAATCTCAGGCTCTAACTGGGATGTTTCGATCTGAGGAGAGAGTGAGAACAGAGGGAGGAAAGGGGAGGGGGTGAGAGGGAGGCTGGGAGGAGCAGATGGGACGACTCTGGGGCCCGCAGTTCTCCCGCGCGGCCCCGGCACCCCAGCCAGGGCCCGTGTGTGCCACCCCACACGTCCTCATTGTTTTCTCTGCCCTTCTGCCAAGGGGCTCGCTGTGCCCCTTCCACCCAGGCCTGCCTCTTCCTGACAGGGTGTCCATGCAGGTGAACACCCTTTACCCTGGCCTCTGAGTTCTGCATTTCTCTTGTCTCCAATGACCTTGTCCCCTATGCTGCACTGTCCCCTCCCAGGGCCACACCCTGGACCTGGTCACCAACCAGGGTAGCTCTACCCAGACTCCTAAATCCAAACCCCACTCTCTCGGATCCCACAGTCCTCTATCATTCCAGCACCCCACTCACTCTCCCTGTTTTTAGACCACTGAGACCTCAGGCCCCGACTCCCTACAGCTCGGTTTCACATTCTCGCCCTCCAACTTGGCCATGAGGGGCCATCACTTCGGCCACTCGCTAGCCCCAAAGTCATTCCAGCCCTGACTGGCAGAACTTTGGAGGACACCAATCATGCAGCCACCTTGTCTCTGCCTGAACCTCCACCTAACGGAGACCATTCAACATTCACTGTCCGTGACTTTGACTGGACCCTCACAGTGGCCAGCAACCACCCTGGCCACACTGCCGGTCACCCGCCTCAGCTCCCCGCTCGCCCTGAACAGATAAGCCTTCCTACCACCTCATGGAAGAACAGAAGGCAACAGAAGGGACCTGTCAGTGTTGTGCCATCAAACCCACGGCCCACTAGTGTCCACACTCTGCCCCACACCTGCCCTCCTGCTACCCCACAGCAACTACCCCTCCCCTCAGAAGTGCTGTGAGCCCCTTGGCAGAAGGGCAGATGCCCCCTGAGCTCCACCCCTGCTCCAAGAGTCCACTCCTGAATCGGCCTCCCTCTTTCCCATCTTCTCAGTTTGCTGACTCCTGTCCTCCGGCATTTCAACACAGATAAGAACCTTCTAAGAAACCCCCGCCCCGCCCTGCCTCGCCCCATGCCACACTGTAACGACCGCCTGGCGTCTCTCCTCCCCAGCAACCAAGTTTCTTTAAGGCATTGTCTCCAGTAGCAGCCGCTCCGCCCCCTCACCTCCCACTGACTTTTCAACCCACAGGAAATCTGGCTTCTATTCCCCACACATGCCACAAAAACTCTTTTTCTCCAAGGTCACTGCTAGCCCCCCTTTTTGTGACATCCACTAGACACTTCTCAGGGTCCCTGGTTCAACCTGTTCCCTGTGCACACCCCCTGGGTGACCCCGAACTTCCCCGTGACTGCCGGATTTGAGGGGTTTCCCCTGAGTCTCGGTGCACAACTGACTGCTGACCAACCCTTTCTGTGGCTGTCTCTCAGGCACTTTAATCCAACCCATCCGAAATGGAACTGAGTCACCCCTGCCCCAACCCCCTGCCCATGCCGCTGCCCAACGCCACCCTGGCCACAGACCTGGAGGCCAAGTAAAAGGTGCCACAGCCCAGCCCTGCCTGCAAAGGACGCGTTCATACCCAGGTTGGGCATGTCAGAGGCCAGACAGGAGGGAATTCAATGTGGACTAGAGCTGGTGGGCAAAGCAGAGCTTCTAAAGAAGGGGACCCTTGCCCTGTAGTCCCTAGGACCCTAGGACCCAGGCTCTGGCCATTTGAGAGGGCCAAACTGACAAGAGCCGGGCTCAAGGCCGGGGCCTCTTCCCCACCCCCTCTCCTCAAACCACCTCCTCCATTCCCACCCCTGCCGGCCTCTGAGTCCCCTCCACTCCACCCGCTCCCCTCGTCCCCACGCTGCCACTGACACAATGCACAGCGCCCACGCTTAAAAATCTAAATGCTTTTGAAAATGTTTAACCTAGTTAGACAAATTAGCAAAAATTTGTGCAAAACAATTTAGGTATTTAAAATATTCAATGTTTTTAAAAAACTGGAAAACTGTTCTTAGCTTTCAGCTGCAAAAACCAACAAAATATAACATCCCAGCAATCTTGCCATGAGGTGTAACATAACCCTTCGGGAAAGCTGTTAAACAGCTACTGAGGCATCCTGGGAAATAGCACTTCATTTATTCAAATGCACATATGTCAGGCTTTTGCACCATATGTCATTCCAAGCTATTTACAGTAATAATTAAATCTTAATCAACGTTTAACCTCTGTAAAATGTTTGAAGAATCCTAATCACCCTTCAGACTGCACTAATGAAGGAGAAATATATAAACATAAAAGGAAAATGATGCATAGATACCACGCTGGAAAGAACAGTAATTGCAAAATTGTATTTCTTTTAAATATAATCAGTAAATGATGTAAAGTAAGCCAAGGAGTATTTTAAGTTAAGACATCTTGGATGTCAGAGGTGTGAGCAGCTAATTTTGTTCTGCTACCCATAACAGATGTAGCATATTTTATTTTAGTGCCATTATTAGCAACTTCCCATGCCGGCTTTCACTGAAGCACTGAGGCCCGCATGAAAATCGGGGAGGCTGCTG